>WNWK01009003.1:0-60501 GCA_009830355.1 Cherax destructor
GTCACCCTGCCTCGGTGGGAGACGGCCGACTTGTTGAAAAAAAAAAAAAAAAAAAAAAAACAAGACAAAGATCACAACAGCCAGGAAGATGACGGGGTGGGTATTGAGAACTTTCAAAACAAGGGAAATAATGCCGATGGTGACACTTCAAATCGCTAGTGCTCCCTCACTTAGAATACTGCTCTGTGCTGACGGCCCGTTCAGGGCAGGAGAAATATCAGAGCTGGAACAAATTCAGAGATCGTTTACGGCTCACATTGAGCCATTGAAACATCTAAATTATTGGGAACGCCTTCAAGTCTTGAACATATACTCATTGGAGCGGAGGAGAGAGAGTACATGATAATATATACTTGGAAAGTACTTGAGGGCCTGGTCCCAAATCTGCACACTGCCATAACAACATACTGGAGTGAGAGATATGGGAGAAAGTGTAAAATAAACCCAGTGAGGAGCAGGGGTGCGGTGGGGACAATACGGGAGCACTGTATTAACATCCGGGGTCCCAGACTATTCAACATCTTACCAGAAGATATCCAAACATCGCTGGAACCAGTGTAGAAGCCTTCAAGAGGAAACTGGACAAGTATCTTCATCGGGTGCCAGATCAACCAGGCTGTGATGGATATGTGGGGCAGCGGGCCTCCAGCAGCAACAGCCTGGTTGACCAGGCAAGCACCAGACGAGCCTGGCCCATGGCCGGGCTCAGAGAGTAGATACTCGAAACTCCTTCAAAGGTATATACAGTGGACCCCCGAGTTTCGTAAAAACTTCACTCCTGAAGTCTGCTCAAGTGCCATTACCGAACGAATTTACCCCCTTAAGAAAAAATGTCACGTAGGTTAGTCTATTTCAGACACCCAAAAATACTTTTCCACAAGCACTTACAATATTATACTTACATAAATGTACGATTTCCGGAGTTTACGAAACTCGGGGGTCATTGTTTTCTGTGTAGATAAATGTACATTTCATGTAAAAAAATACTTTTTAAATACTTTTGGCTGTCTGGAACGGATTAATTTGATTTACATGATTTCTTATGGGGAAAATGGTTTAGAAAGTCGTCCATTTTGAAAATAGGCGGACTCTCAGGAACGGATTATGGACGATTTTCAAGGGCCCACTGTACAGTGGTAAACCAAGTTTCGGTATATCCTAATATCGTCTTTTTCGTGTTTCGATCGCTTTTTTCGGTCATTGTTTTTCTCGTGTATCGGTCATTTACTCATGTAACGGTCCGTACTAGGCCTGCCCGTGCTTGCACGCCTCACCGCGCAGGACGCTAGTCTAGCGTTGTTAACCATTGAGAGAACATTACCCAGTGCGTTCTTTCAAACATTCACAATACTTTTGTTGTGTTTATTGGTGGTTTAGTGATTTGTCACTGTGAAATAAGTCACCATGGGTCCAAAGAAGCTTCCTAGTGGCACCCCTGTGGTAAAGAAAGTGAGAAACACCATCAAAGTCAAGAAGGAGATTGTAGAAAAATATGAGTGGTGTACGTGTGAGTGAGCTTGCCAGGATGTACAACAAAAACCAATCTACTATAACCTCTATCCTGGCAAAGAGAAAAGTAATTCCCTCGTCAAGGTCATTGATATATATTATAAACAACAACGGGCCCAAAACCGATCCCTGTGGAACGCCACTTGTTACAGATCCCCACTCAGATTTAACCCCATTTATGCACACTCTCTGCTTCCTATTGGTGAGCCATGACTCCATCCATGACAGCACTTTTCCCCCAATGCCATGAGCTGCCACTTTCTTTAACAGTCTCTGGTGCGGTACTCTATCAAAAGCCTTACTAAAGTCTAAATAAACAATATCGAATTCTTTATCGTGATCAACAGCCTCAAAAGCTTTACTGAAGAAGGTTAATAAATTAGATAGGCAGGAACGGCCCCTTGTGAATCCATGCTGAGTATCATTTATCAAATTATGGTTATCTAGATGGTTTCTAATAATATCAGCTATAATTGACTCTAGTAATTTGCCTACAATTGAGGTCAGGCTTATTGGGCGGTAATTTGACGGTAGTGACTTGTCCCCTGCTTTAAAAATAGGAATTACATTAGCCATCTTCCACATATCAGACACTACACCTGTTTGAAGAGATAAATTAAAAATGTTAGATAATGGTTCACAGAGTTCCATTTTGCATTCCTTAAGAACCCTTGCAAAAAGCTCATCAGGACCCGGCGATTTATTTTGTTTCAGTCGGTCTAGTTGTTTCATAACCATTTCGCTAGTGACTGTGATATTACATAATTTATCTTCTTCTGGGCCTCTGTAAAAATTAATTACTGGGATATTATTAGTGTCTTCCTGTGTGAAAACCGAGAGAAAATAATTATTAAAAATAGAGCACATATCATTCTCCTTGTCAGTAAGATGCCCAGAGTTATTTTTAAGGGGACCTACCTTATCCCTAACTTTTGTTCTATAAACCTGGAAAAACTTTTGGGTTAGTTTTGAATCCCTAGCAACTTTAATTTCATAGTCCCGTTTAGCTTTTCTTATCCCCTTTTTAACGTCCCTCTTAATGTCAGTATACTGATTTATAAGATGACCCTCACCTCTTTTTATGTGCCTATAAATTCCTTTCTTCTGCCCTAAAAGATACTTGAGCCTATTATTCATCCATTTTGGGTCATTTCTACTTGATCTAATTTCTTTATACGGGATAAATGTTCTTTGGGCAGCCTGTATAGTGTTAAGAAGACTGTCATATTGATACCTCTCTTCTTCACCCCAGTCCACAGTTGATAAGTGTTCTCTAAGTCCATTATAATCTGCTAAGCGAAAATCTGGGACCGTTACTGAATTATCCCTACTATCATACATCCATTCAATGCTAAAGGTAAATTGACTTGTGGTCGCTTGAGCCGAGTTCCTCTGTAATTTCTAAATTATTAACAAGGGTTTCCTTGCTTGCCAGAACCAAGTCAAGTAGGTTATTTTCCCTTGTAGGTTCTGTCACAAACTGCTTCAAAAAGCAATCCTGAACTACTTCTAAAAAGTCGTTAGATTCTAAATTCCCTGTCAAGAAATTCCAATTAATCTGACTAAAGTTTAAGTCCCCTAGAATTACTAAGTTATCGTGCCTTGTGGCCTTAACAATTTCCTCCCAAAGTAGTCTCCCTTGTTCCCTATCTAAGTTTGGAGGACGGTAAATCACGCCTAAAATCAATTTTTCACACCCCTCTGAAAATTCTATCCAGACAGACTGTATGTGTTATTTCAGACTTTATACCCGTTTTTATGCAACAATTTAAATGATCATGGACATAGAGTGCAACCCCACCCCCCTTTCCGATACTTCTGTCTACTTGGAACAATTTAAAACCCTGAATGTGACATTCGGGAGGCATGTCCCGATTTTTCATATTAAACCATGTCTCAGTTATTGCAAAAACATCAATATTACCCGTACTTGCAACTAATCTCAACTCGTCCATCTTATTCCTAGCACTACGACTATTGGTGTAATATACATTTAAAGACCCTCCTTTCTCTTTACCCTTCCTGCTCATTTCTGTTTTTCCACTATACCTATTACTGTCCTTGTCACCTAGTGCCACTGGCTTTCCAATACCCACCTTACTCTGCCTATTACTAGTTCCCCTAGAATTTATAACATTACTACACAGGGACTTAACTGTTTTCCCCCATAACCCATACCACTAACTTTTTCTAGTTTAAAGCCCTAACAGCTTCCTCCACTGCAGTTGCCAGTGCCCCACCCCAGATCTAGATAAGTGAACCCCATCCCTGGCATACATGTCACTTCTGCCATAGAAGAGGTCCCAGTTGTCAATGAATGTTACTGCATTTTCCTTACAGTATTTGTCCAGCCAGCAATTGACACCAATTGCCCTGGACAACCATTCACTTCCAACTCCTCTCCTTGGCAAAATACCACATATGACAGGGTTCCCACCCTTCTTCCTAATTCTGTCTATTGCTGACCTATAGCTGCTAATCAGCTCCTCACTCCTACGTCTGCCAACATCGTTGCCTCCAGCACTGAGACAGATAATAGGATTGCTCCCATTACCTCTCATGATGTCGTCCAGACGGCTAACAATATCCTTCATCCCAGCCCCAGGATAACACACCCTCTGCCTCCTATTCCTATCCTTAAGACAAAATTCCCTATCCATAAACTTAATCTGACTATCCCCAACTAAAACAATGTTCTTACCTTGACTGGCGGTGTGCATGACGTTCTCGACGGTCTTTGTAGAGATGGTCTTCGCTGGGATGTCTTCACATTCGTCTGATAACAAGGAAAAGAGTTGCTGGTTTTCACAGCAGTCTCCTGGACCTTCTTCAACTTCAGCTTCGTCCCTTCAGAACTGACTAGCATCCGTTCGTTGGTCTGATCATCGGCGACATTGTTCCGGGGATAATCCTTGCATATACCCTTCAATCGTTGAATTTCTCTTCTAGCTTCCGTTAATTCCACCTTAAGTTGGAGATATAGCTGCTCGTAGTCGAGGGAAACCATCATCCAATCTCAGGTAGCTAAGGACGGAAGCACAGTAGAAAAGTCTCCACAGAGAGTACACTAGACACGTCCTCACATGTCTTGACATTATAGTTCAGTTGACCCTCCAAACTGGATGTCACTCCTTCAGGGGTACCTTCACTGTATGCCTCACCTCCAGTACTCAAGTCTGGCTAACCAGTCTCCTGGAATCCCTTCATAAATGTTACTTTCCTCTCACACAAAATGTAAAATCATTAAAATGTCGTCATAAGCTTCTCTCTCCTATGTGAGGGTTATTTGTGTACGTATTGTTCCAGTCACGGTATTGTGACTTTTTGTTCTTTGTTACAACCACTTGCCTCCACTCCTATCTAACATTCACACAATCCTGTTGGATGTCCAAGCCTCTATCATTCAAAACCTCCCTTACCCCCTCCAATACTTCCTGGGGACAACCCCTACCCTCTCCTTCCCTCCTTATGTAATAATTTTATCTCCATCAAATTTTATTGACCTTCCAGAGTCGCTGACAAAGAAATTTGGTCTGAGTCCAGAGCAGTTTGGGGAAAACCTCCGTGATAACTACCAGCGATTTGATGTTGAGCAATGTCCAGAAGACCCCATGAAGGAAGCTGAGGAGCACCTCTCCAAGTAAGTAATGTAGTGTTGCTATACAGTGCAGGAGGGCCCCACATGTACAGGAGGACCCTGCTTATACAGCAGGTTAGGTTCCGGGCAACTGCTGTAAAGTTAAAACATATAAAAGCCTGATAAAATGTTTACAGTATCATATATTAAGTGAGTAATAGAGCTAGGCCTAAAAAATACACATACAGTACATACATTACTTACCTTAAAATATTTTCGTACTTGGTTTACAATGAGTGGTGAATATATTTATTGTATAAAGTCTGAATAAATGAAGAATAGCTACAATTGAAAACTTCTGTATTAGCAAAATGCTGTAGTGAAGCCCTCCTGTACAGCACATGTTTTCAGTGTTCCACATTTTCATTGGCATTCAGTTGAGTCATTGTTGCACCCACTGGTGAACATCGCTGGTGGGTGGAACATAATGAACAACGGCTCAGTTTAAAGAAAAGAGGTGCTATATATGCAGGGCCTTGTGTACTTGATGCACTCCCAGGCTGCTGTGTCTCACAGCCTTTGCTTGTGCTGTGGTAAGAAGACACACAGTATACTGTATTTTCCTGTATATAAACTGCACAATGTGTGCCGCTTGCTGGCATAATGTTTGCAAGCACTTGTAACGTAACATTAGTAAACAACTGCTAAAGTGTAACACAAAGTCTACCTTTGACCCTCACCTTCAGCATACAAGACACAGGCTGATTTTCCAAGACTTTTTATGGGGAAAAACAAGTGTGTTTTATGCCAAAAATACTGTAGGTGGATAGGAAGTATCAGTAGAGATATTAGGAATAGGTGGATAGAAAATATCAGTAGAAATATTAGGAATAGATGGATAGAAAATATCAGTAGAGATATTAGGAATAGATGGATAGGAAATATCAGTAGAAATATTAGGAATATGTAGATGGATAGGAAATATAAGTAGGCAGAAATTTTAGGAATATGTGGATAGAAAATACAAGTAGGGAAAAATATTAGGAATAGGTGGATAGTAAATAGTATTAGGGAGAGAGAAGGTATAAACACTTTCCTTTCTTGAACTTTCATAAAAACTAATTGAACAAAATAACTGCACTCCATGCACGAATGGTTTTTGGGACATGATGATCTGTTGGAGTGTGAGCAGGGTAACATTTTGTGAAGGGATTCAGGGAAACCAGTTAATTGATTTAGTTAGTTGGACTTGAGTCCTGGAAATGGGAAGTACAATGCCTGAACTTTAACCCTTTGACTGTTTCGGTCGTATATATACGTCTTACGAGCCAGTGTTTCGGATGTATATATACTCACAAATTCTAGCGGCCTCAAATCAAACGGAAGAAAGCTGGTAGGCCCACATATGAGAGAATGGGTCTGTGTGGTCAGTGTGCGCAGTATAAAAAAAATCCTGCAGCACGCAGTGCATAATGAGAAAAAAAAAACTCTGACCATGTTTTTGGAATAAAACGCCGACTTTGAGGTGTATTTTCGTATAGTATTTATGGTTGTATTCTCTTTTTCGTGGTCTCATTTGATAAAATGGAAAACATATTACAGGAATAGAGATTATTTTGATTAGTTTCATGATGAAAACGATCTTGAAATTGAGCTCAAAGTAGCGGAAATGTTCGATTTTTGCCAATGTTCAAGAGTAAACAAATCATGCCACGCGTCCAATACACATCAACTGGGGAGTCTAATATTCTTTCACAAGTGCACAGATATTATTTATACCGTTTTTACAATAATGCAATAGTCTGCATAACAATAAATCTTCTATTTTATGTGTGAATAAAAAAATCAAAATAGAAAGCAAGAGTAATATAAGCGGGGCCTAAAGACGTGACTAATGAACAGATAACATCTTATTTTAGTATCAGGAATGTCTGCATAGTTTATTCTAGACCCTGTTTTGAAATTGACATCTTTTTTATTTTGCATGAAATTGGCGAAATTGCCAATTTCTGACCACTTTACTGGGTAGTTGAAATTGGTAAATTGGTGGTTTCTTGTACTCAATCGATAGAACAAATGGAGTTCAAAAGAAATAACTATGAGTTTGGTTGATTGTAACAACGGAATTGGCCGAAATTTTTTTTTTATTATTATTAACACATCGGCCGATTCCCACCAAAGTAGGGTGGCCCGAAAAAGAAAAACTTTCAACATCATTCACTCCATCACTGTCTTGCCAGAGGGGTGCTTTACACTACAGTTATAAAACTGCAACATTAACACCCCTCCTTCAGAGTCCAGACACTGTACTTCCCATCTCCAGGACTCAAGTCCGGCCTGCCGGTTTCCCTGAATCCCTTCACAAATGTTACTTTGCTCACACTCCAACAGCACGTCAAGTATTAAAATCCATTTATCTCCATTCACTCCTATCAAATACGCACACGCATGCTTGCTGGAAATCCAAGCCCCTCGCACCCAAAACCTCTTTTACCCCCTCCCTCCAACCTTTCCTAGGGCAACCCCTACCCCCGCCTTCCCTCCACTACAGATTTATACACTCTCGAGGTCATTCTATTTCGTTCCATTCTCTCTACATGTCCGAACCACCTCAACAACCCCTCCTCAGCCCTCTGGATAATAGTTTTGGTAATCCCGCACCTCCTCCTAATTTCCAAACTCCGAATTCTCTGCATTATACTCACACCACACATTGACCTCAGACATGACATCTCCACTGCCTCCAGCCTTCTCCTCGTTGCGACATTCATCACCCATGCTTCACACCCATGTAAGAGTGTTGGTATAACTATACTCTCATACATTCCTCTCTTTACTTCCATGGACAAAGTTCTTTGTCTCCACAGACTCCGAAGTGCACCACTCACCCTTTTCCCCTCATCAATTCTATGGTTCACCTCATCCTTCATAGACCCATCTGCTGACATGTCCACTCCCAAATATCTGAATACATTCACCTCCTCCATACTTTCTCCCTCCAATCTGATATCCAATCTTTCGTCACCTAATCTTTTTGTTATCCTCGTCACCTTACTCTTTCCTATATTCACTCTCAATTTTCTTCTTTTACATACCTTACCAAATTCATCCACCAACCTCTGCAACTTCTCTTCAGAATCTCCCAAAAGCACAGTGTCATCAGCAAAAAGCAACTGTGACAACTTCCACTTTGTATTTGATTCTTTGTCGTTTAACCCCACACCTCTTGCCAAGACCCTCGCATTCACTTCTCTTACAACCCCATCTATAAATATATTGAACAACCACGGTGACATAACACATCCTTGTCTAAGGCCTACTTTTACTGAGAAATAATCTCCCTCTCTCCTACACACTCTAACCTGAGCCTCACTATCCTCATAAAAGCTCTTCACTGCTTTCAGTAACCTACCTCCTATTCCATACACCTGCAACATCTGCCACATTGCCCCCCTATCCACCCTATCATATGCCTTTTCCAGATCCATAAATGCCACAAAAACCTCTTTACCCTTATCCAAATACTGTTCACCTATATGTTTTACTGCAAACACTTGGTCTACACACCCCCTACCTTTCCTAAAGCCACCTTGTTCATCTGCTATTCTGCTCTCCGTCTTACTCTTAATTCTTTCAATAATAACTCTACCATACACTTTATAATAATAATAATAATAATAATAATAATAATAATAATTTTATTTGGACATGATACAAAGAATTACATTTGGTTATTGAGATTACATGAGCTGTACATGCCAAAAGCCCCTAGTATGCAGGGCATTTTGGGCAGACTTAAAATTAACTTAAAACTAGATTGTAAGAATTTTTGTAGATAGTATACACTGAGTAAAGGTGAGTATTTAAGCTATGAAATTTGAACATAGTTTTGTACTTTTGTCTTCATTATAAAATTAATTAAATCAGATTAAACAAATTAAAGCAATAATAATAATAAAATAATAAAAAGTTATGGTTGATAATTTATAAAATAAGTAAAGTTGCATATCTAAGTTTTAAAGTTTGAATATAAGTTGAACATATCAATTAATTGTAGCAATTTATTGCAGCAATGCAACTAATTGAGTGAGATAACAATTTAAAACAATTAATTGCATTGCAGTTAGTTTACGTGGTCATTATAATGTAAGTGTTGTGGGAATAATTAGCTAAGTAAGTATTATTCATAACAGGTTCTACATTCATTCATTCATTCATTCATACATTACATTGACTATAAAGTCAGGTTTTACGTTAAGTGATTATTCTACTTTGCTGGGAATGGTTGATATGGAGCAATTATCTTTGGGTGAGAAGGTGGTTTTTTAGCATCGTTTTGAATTGGGGTACAGGTAGGGTTTCTTTGGCAATGACAGGTAATGAATTCCAAATTTTCGTGCCTTTTATGTGCATTGAGTTTTTACATAGTGTTAGGTGGACACGGGGAACATCGAGGAGTGATCTGTGTCTAGTGTTATGGTCATGTGTCCTGTTAAAATTAGTAAAGAGAAGTTTGAGTGGTGGGTTAATATCTGCATAGAGTGTTCTATGTATGTAATAGGCACAGTAAAAAGTATGGATGTCTTGTATGGTGAGTAAGTTTAGGTTTTTGAATATTGGTGGAGTATGTTGCCTGGAGTGAGAATTTGTTATCATTCTAACTGCTGCCTTTTGTTGTGTTATTAGTGGTCTGAGATGAGTTATTGATGTAGAGCCCCATGCGCAGATTCCATAGGTGAGGTAGGGGTAAATGATTGAGTGATATAGGGTAAGGAGAGCTGGTTGTGGAACATAGTACCGTATCTTGGATAGTATTCCCACGGTCTTTGAGACTTTCTTGGAGATTTGTTGTATGTGTGTCTGAAATTTGAGGCCACTGTCAAGATGTATTCCTAAGAATTTTCCCTCTGTGAGTTTTGCGATAGGGGACCCGTTTATCATTATGTTAAGTGGTGCGTTTGCAGCTCTGTTCCCAAACTGGATAAAATAGGTTTTATCAATATTGAGAGTAAGTTTGTTGGTCATCATCCAGGTAGATATTTTCTGCAATTCAGTATTTGCAGTGTTGGCTAGTGTGTCTGGGCTTGGGTGAGAGATAACGTATGTAGTGTCATCTGCAAAAAGTATGGGTTTGAGTAGTTGAGATGGTATACTCAACAGAATTCTTTCCTATAATTTTTGCACTCTCTTTTGTCCCCTTTGCCTTTATACAAAGGAACAATACACGCTCTCTGCCAGTCCCTAGGTACCTTACCCTCTTCCATACATGTATTAAATAATAGCACCAACCACTCCAAAACTATATCTCCGCCTGCTTTTAACATTTCTGCCTTTATCCCATCAATCCCGGCTGCCTTACCCCCTTTCATTCTACCCACTGCCTCACGAACTTCCCCCACACTCACAACTGGCTCTTCCACACTCCTACAAGATGTTATTCCTCCTTGCCCTATACACGAAATCACAGCTTCCCTGTCTTCATCAACATTTAACAACTCCTCAAAATATTCCCTCCATCTTCCCGATACCTCTAACTCTCCATTTAATAACTCTCCTCTCCTATTTTTAACTGTCAAATCCATTTGTTCCCTAGGCTTCCTCAACTTATTAATCTCACTCCAAATATTTTCTTATTTTCAACAAAATTTGTTTATAACATTCACCCACTCTCTCATTTGCTCTCTTTTTACATTGCTTGATCACTCTCTTAACCTCTCTTTTTTTCTTCATATACTCTTCCCTCCTTGCATCACTTCTACTTTGTAAAAACCTCTCATGTGCTAACTTTTTCTCCCTTACTACTCTCTTTACATCATCATTCCACCAATCGCTCTTCTTCCCTCCCGCACCCACTTTCCTGTAACCACAAACTTCTGCTGAACACTAACACTACATTCTTTAACCTACTCCATACATCTTCAACCCCATTGCCTACACTCTCACTACCTTTGATATACCTTTGAAGAGTTTCGAGAGTATCTACTCTCTGATCCCTGCCTCCTCTTTTAGTTTATAAACCTTCACCTCTCTCTTACTGCTTCTATTTTCCTTGTATCCCATCTACCTTTCACTCCCACTTTAGCTACAACTAAAAAGTGATCTGATATATCTGTGGCCCATCTATAAACATGTACATCCTGAAGTCTACTCAACAGTCTTTTATCTACCAAGACATAGTCCAACAAACTACTGTCATTACACCCTACATCATATCTTGTATACTTATTTATCCTCTTTTTCTTAAAATATGTATTACCTATAACTAAACCCCTTTCTATACAAAGTTCAATCAAAGGGTTCCCATTTTCATTTACATCTGGCACCCCAAACTTACCTACCATACCCTCTCTACATGTTTCTCCTACTTTGGCATTTAGGTCCCTTACTACAATTACTCTCTCACTTGGTTCAAAAGTTCCTATACATTCGCTTAACATCTCCCAAAATCTCTCTCTATCCTCTACACTCCTCTCTTCTCCAGGTGCATACGCGCTTATTATAACCCACTTTTCGCATCCGACCCTTATTTTAATCCACATAATCCTTGAATTTACACATTTATATTCCCTCTTCTCTTCCATAACTGGTCCTTCAACATTATTGCTACCCCTTCCTTAGCTCTAACTCTCTCAGATACTCCTGACTTAATCCCATTTATTTCTCCCCACTGAAACTCACCTACCCCCTTCAGCTTTGTTTCGCTTAGGGCCAGGACATCCAACTTCTTTTCATTCATAACATCAGCAATCATCTCTTTCTTATCATCCGCACTACATCCACGCACATTCAAACATCCCAGTTTTATAAAGCTTTTTTTTATTCGTTTTTTTAGTAAGTGTGTACAGGAGAAGGGGTTACTAGCCCATTGCCGAAAATAGGGCTCAAAGTCGGCAAAATCGCCAATGCGTATATGTCACTGACATCGCTAACTTTGCGAGAGCGTAATTTCGTAAGTTTTCCATCAAATTTCATACTTTTGGTGTCATTACAATCGGGAAAAGATTCTCTATCATTTCATAAGAGAAAATAATTTTTTTTTCCAAAATTTTGCGACATAGAATGACAGTTTCAGAATGGGGCCTCCGACAGTCAAAGGGTTAAAGGAGGGGTCTGGGATAGTGACAGCTGGGAGGGACTATTCTCAGCTGTCGTATCTGAGCGCCTCTGCAAAGACAGTGATTATGTATGAGTGTGGTGAAAGTGTTAAATGATGATGAAAGTATTTTCTTTTGGGGGATTTTCTTTCTTTTTGGGTCACCCTGCCTCGGTGGGAGACGGCCGACTTGTTGAAAAAAAAAAACTGCTAACTCCCAACTTCAACACATTTTTAATACACCAGCCATTACTCACCTAGGTAGGGAGACCCAGGAAAGAGAAAATGCATTCACCATCATTCACGTAATTGCTGTCTTCCCAGAAGCATGCTGACATTATAGTTCAGATAACAGTCTGAACTGCAGCATCCTCAACTCTAGTGCATGCAGTGTACTTCACATCTTCAGGACTCAAGTCTTGAAGGTGGTGTATCTACTTTTGATGGCAGTAAGACGATGAAGTGGGCGAGGGAATGTAAAAGATTATATAAGAAATCTGGTACAATGCAACCTTGGTGTTTGAACTCACCAGAGTCCAAACAGTTTTGTTTAGAAAAATTGAGCTGGTCTCGGAAGATTTTTCTGGAGTGCGAACGTGCCAGTTTGTTTCCAATTCATGTGTAAGAAAACTTTACAGGAAAGCCCTGTTTCAAAAGTGCTTTGAAGTGATCTCTGGCTGTACTCTAAAGGATAGGTGGAGATATCTGCTGTTTTAAACTGTAGTGTTGACATGTCTCTGGCAAGGCAGTGACGGAGTGAGTGATGGTGAAAGTGTTTCTTCTTTTTTTGGTCATCCTGCCTTGGTGAGAAACAGCCAGTGTGTTAAAAAAATATTTAAATACACGGAAAAGCATTGGCTAAATAGTAAAAACATTATATAACTTAATTTAAAAATTAAATATGATTAAAATCAATTTTTAAATGGTGTTGAGTTATGTGATATAATGAGTATTGCATTTTCAGAATGTGCAGCACCCCAGAGCGTGTTCTTGAAGCAGCTGTGAGAATGGTCGGCTGGCAGTTAAGTTGTGAACCGTTGGTACGACGCACAGTCAGAGAGGCCTACTTTGAACGTGCCAGGATCAGTTGCAGGCCGACCCCACAAGGGGTGAAAATAATTGACGAACATCATTCGCTATATTCACTGAAATACCTTAAGGATAAACCAGTCACAGATCTGCAGGGTGACCAGTTTCTTCGTCTTAAATGTGGTGTTGAAGACAAACTAATGACAATTAGCTTGTCAGATACCATTGAAGGGAACACAACCATAAGTTACCTTGACGAAATGAAACAACTGTATTATCGGGACGAATTTTCCCAAGTCGTTCAAGATTGGAACGACCTGAGGGGTCGGGCAGTTACCTTTGCCTTCAAACGAATTATAGAGGATCTTAAACGAGAACTGTCTCAGCGTCTACTTCAGGAAGCTAAGGATCATGTACTGGAGCAGTGCTGTAGTAAGCTTTACAACTGGATTAAAATTGCACCCTATAATCCTGGGGATTTCTCCGATGAAGATGAGGATGATTGGGACACTGGAAAAGGATTTAGAGTATTTGCTATTTCTTTTGTTCCTGATCTTTCCCAGGCAGCATTTGGTTGCTGCATAGACATTGATGGTGACTGTTGTGAGTATATTCGTTTGCCGCATTTACTCAAACGCCGTAATGCTTACAACGAGAGAGATGCAATGGCTAAAGAAAGTGACATTCGGCGCATGCAGGATTTTATCATTCGCCGCAAGCCACATGTTATTGCCGTAGGCGGACAGTCTCGGGAAGCTCAGATGGTCAAGGAAGACCTGATCCAAATCCTCAAAGATCTGGAAGAACAAGAACAATTTCCCAAAATAAATGTTGAAATAATTGATACTGACCTTGCTAACATTTATGCAGTGTCGAAGAAGGGAGAAGCGGACTTCCTAGACTACCCTCTACTCCTACGACAAGCTGTCTCCATTGGTCGACGCGTTCAGGACCCGCTGATTGAGTTCTCACAGCTGTGTAATACTGACGAGGAAATACTTAACCTCAAATTCCACAGTTTACAGGATCAGCTAAACCCTACGGAACTTCTCAATTCTCTCTACACCGAATTTGTCAACCGCACAAATGAGGTCGGAGTTGACCTTAATCGTGCTGTAGCATACCCTTATACTCAGAACTTAGTCCAGTTTGTTTGTGGTCTAGGACCACGAAAGGCCAACCTTCTTATAAAGAATATGAAGCAAAATAATCAACGTCTAGAAAACAGGAACCAGTTAGTTGTTAACTTCCACATGGGTCCAAAGGTGTTCATTAACTGTGCCGGATTTATAAAGATTGACACCAATGCTTTGGGCGACAGTGACAATTATATAGAAGTTCTAGACTCAACGAGAATTCATCCAGAAGCTTACGATTGGGCTAGAAAAATGGCTGTCGATGCGCTGGAATACGAGGACGAAGAAGGTAAACCTGCCGAGGCTCTGGAAGAAATTCTGGAAACCCCAGAGAGACTTAGTGAGCTTGATCTTGAAGCTTTTGCTACTGAGCTGCAGAATCAGGGCTTCGGTAAGAAGAACACAACTTTGTACGACATTAGACATGAACTGAATCATAGATACAGAGATTTCAGGTTGCCTTTCAGGTCTCCAACAGCCGAAGAGGTGTTCAACATTCTAACCAAGGAATCACCGGAGACATTTTATGTTGGCAAGCTTGTACAGGTTTCTGTTACTAACTTCATCCACCGTAAACCCCGCGGCGATCAGCTGGATAATGCCAATCCCGTCAGAAATGAAGACACTGGTCTCTGGCAGTGTCCGTTTTGTCTTAAGAATGATTTTCCTGAGCTCAGTGAAGTATGGAATCACTTTGATGCTGGAGATTGTCCTGGTCAAGCCATTGGAATAAGAGTGCGATTAGACAATGGCATATCGGGTTTTATTAGCATCAAGAACTTGTCAGATAAAACAGTGACAAATCCAGCAGAGAGGGTGAGACGAGATGGTCTCGTTCTTTGCCGTATCATGAAAATCGATCCAGAGAAGTTTTCTGTAGAGCTCACCTCCAGAACGTCAGACCTACAGGACAGAGATAACAAGTGGAAGATTCCGAAAGATCCATATTATGACCACGAGGCTGAAGAGAAAGATTTGAATATCGATAAGAAGAAGAAGGATAAAAAGAAGACGCAGTATCAGAAGCGAGTAATTGCTCATCCTTCCTTTAGAAATATTGACTACAATGAAGCTGAAAAGGTTATGCAGCAACTGGAACAAGGGGAAGTTATTATCCGACCTTCAAGTAAAGGTATTAATCATCTCACAGCCACCTGGAAGGTCACTGATGGAATCTGCCAACATATCGATATATTGGAACAAGACAAACAAAATGACTTCTCTCTTGGTCAAAAGCTGTGGATTGGGAATGAAGAATTTGAAGATTTGGATGAAATTATCGCTAGATATGTATCGCCCATGGCCATGAATGTGAGACAGATTCTTGAATATAAATACTATAAAGAATCCATAATGGGCAACAAGGAGAAAGCAGCAGAATTTCTGAAGGAAGAGAAAAAGAAGAATCCAAAGACAATTCCATATATATTTTCTCCCAGGAAAGATTTGCCGGGTAAGTTCCTCTTATCATATTTACCAAGAGTTAAAGTGATCCATGAATTTGTAACTGTCACTCCTGAAGGTTTTAAGTTCAGGCAGAGAATGCAGTATCCAAACCTAGCTGGACTTCTCAAATGGTTTAAGCAGAATTTCCGAAGGGCATTGCCAGGGGCAACGCCTGGGATGATGTCGACACGCACACCGTACATGGGTGGTACAACACCTAATCTTATGGGCGTCGATGCCTCAACAATCCAGAAAGTGGCTCAGAACCTGAATCCACATATGCTTCATAATCTGTCTCAGGCTGCTACTAATACTCCTTATAGTGCCAATACACCTGGAGCTTTCTCTCAAAGTTACTCAAATTATGCTAATACTCCTTACACACCTTCAGGTCAGACACCCTTTATGACTCCTTATGCTACTCCTGGCCCATCCAACACTCCTCGCTACAGTGGTTCTCAGACACCTTTATATGGTAGCAGTGGTAATCGAACTCCATCACATCGTCCCGGTACTGGACTCTTACCCCAGCCATCTCGTTCTGGCCCTTCGGTTAGTACTCGTTCAGAACAGATGGACTGGAAAATGGCAGCCGCTGCTTGGGTGCAAGCCAAGGGTGGAAGTAGCGGACATGACAGTGGTCGAATGACGCCACGACACCATGACAGTGGCCGAATGACGCCACGATACTCCGATTCCCGCGACACTAGATACCCCTCTAGTCCTAGATACCCTGATGATGCATCTCGCCGCACCCCACGATACGACGATCGCACACCTCGCCCATACCACGATTATGACAACCCCCGTGCTACCCCTCGCTCAGCTCGGTCAACGCCTAAAACTATCCACTCTCCTGCTAACATGAGCATAGGAGGAGACCAAACCCCACTCTACGATGAATAATCTTACAAGTAAATTTATTAAGAAAATGTTTTGCCGACCAGTGGCTTCTTCAGTCTGATACAGAGAAAAACAGTGGACTGAAGAAGCCGCTGGCTTCTATGATGAATAGTGTTACAGGTGAATTCATTTGTTACAAAAGGGCCTGTAACTTCATTTTTTTTTTCTTTTATAGTTTGTACAGGGCAAGATTTGAAACTATTTAAGGTTTAGAGTTTAGTATTGTAATTTAAAGTATGATTCACATTTGTATGGGATTTATACAATGACAGTCTTGTTAATGTGTAAAAAGGTATGTATTGTCTGTAATTTCATTCATTATATTTTTTTTATTGCATGTGAACATCGTACACTTCATATTTTTTATAACAATTGTATTTGAGATATGTGAAGTTATACCATATAGGCAAGATGCATAGCTACTCCCCGTTGGGTCTTGTTTAGCATTATGCTTGCAACTAAGAGTGTGTGTGTGTTGCCCGGGCTCCTGTAAAACACTACTGTGATCTGATCAATAAACTAGACAACACAGACTGTACATTTTCATTAACCTGTTTTACGTACGTATTAAAAGGATTTAGCGCTTAGTTGATATTTTTTTTATTCAACACACCAGCTGTATCACACCGAGGTAGGGTGACCTTAAAAGAAAAACATAATGCTAGTAGCAATAATAATAATAATCTATTTTGACATGATACATGTATGTACAAAGTAGTATAATAGTTGGGTGTACATGCCAAGAGCCCCTTTATATGCAGAGCATTTTGGGCAAACTTAAAATTAACTTAAGATTAATAAGGCAATAACATTACATATGGTCATTAGATAAGTTAAAATGAATACAAGAGACAAGAGTATTCCATTAGGTCATGCTATATGGCTTTAATAAGTCTTATACAGAAGACTTACAATTTTGATTATTAACCTTAGGCTGATACAATGGAGTGATTAAACATTTGAGATAAATACTGATATTGAAAGTATATACGTATAGTAGGGCCCCACTTTACGACTTTTTACCTTATGGCGTTCCGCTAATAGGGCGATTTCAAATTATGGCCAAAACTATACGGCGAGCAGTCTTTCTAATACGGCGTGCCTCACTGTCTACATTCAATGTGAGCACATTTCTATTATGTCTGGAAGCTTTACAAAATTTTGAGTGTTTTAAAGTTATTGCATTTTTTTTATGTACTCTGATAATAATACTTGTGTACCTGTACCTAAATGTACACTGTGCTGGCATGCAGGTATACACATTAAAGTGTGTACCTCTAGTCTTAACGCCATAGTAATAATAATAGTACGTAATAATCACTCTTGGGCACATTAAATGTCTTATTTTACATTAATATAGACATTTTCATTAATCCATCTATGATATTTTCTTCAAAATTATAAAAGAAACACGTTGCATAGCATTAAACATGCTATAAACTGTTTATATGCTATGGAGGGGTGGTAGTCAGGTGGAGGGAAAGCATTACGTTTTCTCTGGTCCAGCATCAGAGGAAACGTGTATGAACTGCATTTGTTCCAGTCACTCTCCCTTAACACTCCGCTTTTGTTTACAATTCTCAGCATGAATTATGATGGCATCTAAAGGTACTTGTTAGAAACGATTAAACTCAATGAACAAGGTATGTTGATGGTAATATGGCTCTGGGGTGCATTAAATATCTTGTGTATCTATGTAGGTAGGTAAGTGCAGCTGTGTAGCCAGGCGGACTACGTAGCTACTTCTACTGGCTACCTACACCTGACTTCCTACAAATAAATACATACTACTCACCTCTCATTCTACATTAAGACTACACATGTTTTAAGGTAAATAATGAGTGTACTGTATGTGTATTTTATCTCTGGGCCGCTTTAAATATCATATATTAAGTTTGGGACAGGGAGTCAGGGCTACCTACACCTGACTTTCTACAAATAGTACAGTGGTACCTCGAGTTACGAGCTTAATTCATTTCAGAAGGTTAGAGTGCCAATACCAAACAAATTTGTTCCCATAAGGAATAATGTAAATTAGATTAATCCGTTTTAGACCCCCAAAATTACACTTACAAAAGCACTTACAGAAATATACTTACATAATCATTCGAGTTGGGAGGAGCTCATAAGTCGAGGTACCACTATACGTATTACTCACCTCTCTCTTACCCTACATTAAGACTACAAATTTATTAAGGTAAGTAATGAATGTACTGTGTATGTATTTTACTTTTTATTGTGTTTTTTAATGCCTAGTTCTATTACTAACTTTATATAAGTTAATGTAAACTTGTTGTCTGGCATTTATATGCATTTATAAGTGGAAAAAAATAGCGTTCTGCTTTCCGGCAGTAGCCTGGAACCTAACCTGCCATATAAGTGGGGCCTTACTGTATATTGATGAGAAAGTTTTACCTATGTTGATGATACTGAGCAAATGCATGTATAGTTTTTGATGGGCTGGGATAGGTTAAGGAGATAAGGTGTTTTTTAACTGTAGCTTTAAAAATGCTATCTGAACCAGTGGTTCTGGGGATTTCTGGCAGAGTTTTCCAGATTTTGGACCCTTTTAATAATAATAATATAAAATAATAATAATACTTTATTTAGACATGGTACAAAGATACATTGTTGGGTTTACGTGATACATAGGTATAAAAGAGATGTACATGCCAAAAGCCCCTAATATGCTGCGCATTGCGGGCATTCTTAGGACTACAGTGGTACCACGAGTTACGATGGTCCCCAAAATCGCCCTTTTATGTAAGTTTATTTTTTTAAATGCTTTTGTAGGTATATTTTTGGGGGTGTAAAAGGACTAGTCTATTTTACATTATTCCTTATGGGGATAAATTCGTTTGGTAATGGCACTTGAACAGCATTCTCGAACGAAAAAATATCGTAACTCGAGGTACCACTGTACTTAGACTACATGGTAAAAAATTATGGTTGATAATGTATATAATAAGTATAATTGTCTCCATGGGGAAGTGGAACAGAATTCTTCCTCCGTAAGCCATGCGTGTCGTAAGAGGCGACTAAAATGCTGGGAGCAAGGGGCTAGTAACCCTTTCTCCTGTATATATTACTAAATGTAAAATGGGAAACTTTCGTTTTTCATTTTGGGCCACCCTGCTTCGGTGGGAAACGGCCGACGTGTTGAAAGAAGAAAGAAGAAGTATAATTGTGTATCTTATAAAGTTTGAATATAAGTTGAACATATCAATGTATGTATTATTCATAACAGGTTTTTACATTTAGGTGAGTAATCAGGTTTTTACATTTAAGTGATTATTCTACTTTGTTGGGAATTTTAGGTATTGAGCATTTAGGTTTGGGTGAGAAGATGGTTTTTAGCATCTTTTTGAATTGGGGTACAGGCAGGGTTTCCTTGGCAATGACAGGTAATGAATTCCAAATTTTCGTGCCTTTTATATGCATTGAGTTTTTACAGTGTTAGATGGACACAGGGAACATCGAGGAGTGATCTGTGTCTAGTGTTATGGTCATGTGTCCTGTTAAAATTGGTAAGGAGAAGTTTGAGTGGTGGGTTAATATTTGCATAGAGTGTTCTATGTATGTAGTAGGCACAGTAAAAAGTATGAATGTCTTGTATGGTGAGTAAGTTTAGATTTTTGAAAATTGGTGGAGTATGTTGTCTGGAGTGTGAATGTGTTATCATTCTAACTGCTGCCTTTTGTTGTATTATTAGTGGTCTGAGATTAGTTATTGATGTAGATCCCCATGCGCAGATTCCATGGGTGAGGTAGGGGTAAATGAGTGAGTGATATAGGGTAAGGAGAGCTGGTTGTGGAACAAGTACCGTAGCTTGGATAATATTCCCACGGTCCTTGAGACTTTCTTGGAAATTTGTTGTATATGTGTATGAAATTTGAGGCCACTGTCAAGATGGATTCCTAAGAATTTTCCCTCTGTGAGTTTTGTGATAGGGGACCCGTTTATCATTATGTTAAGTGGTGCGTTTGTAGCTCTGTTCCCAAACTGGATAAAATAGGTTTTATCAATATTGAGAGTAAGTTTGTTGGTCATCATCCAGGTAGATATTTTCTGGGCTTGGGTGCGAGATAACGTATGTAGTGTCATCTGCAAATAGTATGGGTTTGAGTAGTTGAGATGCATTTCGTAGGTCGTTAATGTAAATGAGAAAGAGAAGTGGGCCAAGAACACTTCCCTGTGGGACACCTACTGTAATAGTTTGCGTGATAGAGCTAGCTCCATTTGTGTGCACATATTGGTTTCTGTTGCTAAGGTATGATTTTAGGTAGTTGAGGGAGTGCCCTCTTATACAGTGGACCCCCGAGTTTCGTAAACCCCGGAAATCGTACATTTATGTAAGTATAATATTGTAAGTGCTTGTGGAAAAGTATTTTTGGGGGTCTGAAATAGACTAACCTACGTGACATTTTTCCTTAAGGGAGTAAATTCGTTCGGTAATGGCACTTGAGCAGACTTCAGGAGTGAAGTTTTTACGAAACTCAGGGGTCCACTGTACCATAGTGTGATAATTTTAGGTGTAACAGATCATGGTCAACTGTATCAAAAGCTTTAAGTAAATCAATGAAGATTCCCACTGGGATTTCTTTTTTCTCAAGAGCGGTGTAAATTATTTCTAACGTGTATAATGGCATCATTTGTATTTTTATTAGGCCTGAATCCAAATTGACAGTGCTTGAGTACGTTGTTGGAGGTGAGGTAGGAATATATTTGTCTATGAATTAATTTTTCAAAGATTTTAGAGAGAAGGGGTAAGTTAGATATCGGCCTGTAGTTATTCAGGTCTGTTTGATCTCCTCCTTTATGTATGGGGGTGACCCTCGCTATTTTGAGTATTGATGGAAAGGTAGAGGATTCGATGGATTTGTTAAAGAGTGTTGCAATAATTGGTGAGAGAACTTGAGAGGCTTTTTTGTATATAAAAGGTGGTAAGTTATTTAGGTCACCTGCTTTGTTTTTTAATGTGTTGATTATAAGTGAAACTTCTATTGGGTTGGTCGGGGCTAGGAATAGTGTGTTCGGATAGGTGCCAGTGAGATAGTCGTTAGGTGGAGTGTTTGAACTTGGGATTTTGCTTGCCAGCTTTTTTCCTATGGTGGAGAAGAAATCATTGAGTTTGTTTGCTGTTTCAATAGGTGGGAGTAGGGGTTCATCTGGTTTTGTTAGTTTGATTGTTCTGTTTGTGGATATCTTTTTAGTTCCTAGAATTTCAGATAGGGTTTTCCATGTCTTTTATATCACCTTTTATGTTATGTAATCTGTTCTCATAGTACAATTTTTTTGACCTTCTTATCAGACTCGTTAGGTTTGATGAGTAACGTTTTGTTTGTTCTCTTGTTATTTGACCCATTCTGTACTGCTTTTCATATAGGTGCTTTGTATTAATGGATTTGAGTATGCTGGGGGTTAGCCAAGGAATATTTAATCTTTTAGCTGTGATTTATTTAGTTTTTTTTGGCAATGCTTATTATAGAGGTATTGGGTCTTTTTAAGAAAATTATTAATACATAAGTCAGTATCTGTGAAGTTGTCTATTTCTGTTTTCTAGTCAGTGTTTGTCATAGCTGTTATGAAGTTATTTATAGCTGTCTCATTATGTAGTCTGAAGGTAACTTTAGTAGTCTCTAGTTGTAATTTTCCGAGGTTGGTTATGAGAAAGGTTGGGTAGCGGTCTGTGGTATTGTCTGTGATTATGCCTGATTTTAATGGGGATATGGTGTTAGTCCAGATATGGTCTAATAGAGAGGCACAGGTCTCAGAGATTCTTGTAGGTTTTGTTATTGTCGGGAGCAGCAAGCAGTTGCTCATAGTGTTTGTGAATTCAGTTACTTGTGGGTCCTGATCTTGTAGGAGGTTTATATTGAAGTCTCCTGTGAGGATTAAGTGGTCTTTGTTCATGTGTGCATCAGTAATCATACTTCCTAATTTTTCACTAAGTTGCTGAATATTTGACTGGTAATCTATAGATGTTTATAACTGTGAGAGGTTTTTGTAGGTATTTGGATTTAAACTTAGCTATTATATATTCTCCATGTTCATCTCTTGTGCATGTATTGTTGATACATTCAAGCTGGTCTGAGTATAACATAGCTGTGCCACTTCCTTGTTGGTCTTGCCTACAATTGTGTATGGCTGTGTAACCAGGAATGGCATAGATATCTGTAGTATGAGGCTTTAGCCAGGTTTCAGTGAGAGCAATGATGGACATTCTGGCCTGTAGTGAGTTTAATAATGCAGTGAGGTCATCAAAATGTTTGCTTAAAGATCTGACATTGTAGTTAAAGATAGTTATGTTATTGTTGGCTTTGAGTAGTGTTTTAGCCTGTTCTGCTGTGTAGTAATGACAGTTGTTAGGTTCATGTAAGTCATTTAATAAAAGGATGGTATCAGGATCAATGTTTGGAATCATAAGATTTAGTGTGATTCTATAATTAAACTTAAAAATAGAACAATGCAAGTAGACTTACGTAATGAGTTTTTGAAAAATTTAGCCTGACATAGGGAATGTCAGATGTTTTTGTGCCTAGTGTTGTGTCTATGAGTCCTATTGCAACTGTCAAGAAAGCGTTTCAGGTTGGGATTTATGTTATTATTGATTTTAGGTGGTTTTTAGGTGCCCCGGTGGCTAAAGCTCTCGCTTCACACACGGAGGGCTCGGGTTCGATTCCTGGGGGGGGGGAAACATTTCGACGTGTTTCCTTACACCTGTTGTCATGTTCACCTAGCAGCAAATAGGTACCTGGGTGTTAGTCGACTGGTGTGGGTCACATCCTGGGAGACAAGATTGAGAACACCAATGGAAATAAGACAGACAGTCCTCGATGACACACTGACTTTCTTGGGTTATCCTGGGTGGCTAACCCTCCGGGGTTAAAAATCCGAAGAAATCTTATCTTCGTTATGGAATCCCAGGCACAAATAGCATAGGTGAGGTATGGGTAGATCAGTGAATAGTATAGTGTAAGAAGTGCTGTTTGTGGTACAGTGGACCCTCGGTTTTCGTTGAAAATTCTTTCCAGAATGCTGTTTGAGTGCCATTACCGAACGAATTTGTTCTCATAAGGAAAAATGTAAATTAGATTAGTCGTTTCAGAACCCCAAAAATACACTTACAAAAGCTCTTACAAAAATACATTTACATAATTGTTCGAGTTTGGAGGTGAACGAAAACCGAGGGTCCACTGTATATAGTAACATATCTTTGAGAGGATGCCAACTGTTTTAGAAACTTTTTTTTGTTGTGTTGAATTTCAGGTTATCAAGGTGCAGACCCAGGAATTTTCCCCTCATTATGCTTAGCAATAAGGGTGTTGTTAAGCATAATGTTTGGTTGGTCCTCACTTGCTCTACTCCCAAACATAATGTAAAAGATTTTGTCTATATTAAGTGTAAGTTTATTGACAGTCAACCAGGTTGTTATTTTTGCGAGTTCTTCGTTAACAATAGTGTTGAGTGAGGCTAGATTTAGGTGGGAGATGACAAAAGTCGTGTCGTCAGCAAAGAGAATAGGCGTAAGTTGTTGTGATATGCTTGGAAGATCGTTGATGTATAAAAGGAAAAGGGGGCGGTCAAGAATGCTACCCAGTGTCCAGGGGCCTTGTTGAAGAGGTTGTGTCATTGACAGAGATGTATTGCTTTCTATTAGTAAGGTAGGACTTGATAAGTGCAAGCGCATGACCTCTTATACCGTATTGATCAACCTTGAGGAGTAGGATGCTGTGATCTACTGTATCAAAAGCTTCCTTAAGATCGATAAAAGAGTCCAAGCGGGTATTTATTTTTTTTCCAGTGCTGTGTAAAGCAGGTCTAGCATTTTTATTATTGCATCATTTGTGCTTTTATTTCTCCTGAAGCCAAACTGGCAAGGGTTAAGGATGCTTTGTGATGTTATGAAGGAGTATAACCTTTTGTATATGAGTTTCTCAAAGATTTTGGAAAGTAGAGGCAAGTTTGATATTGGTCTGTAATTGTTTACATCTGTTGGGTCACCACCTTTGTGTATTGGTGTAATCCTTGCTAGCTTGAGTGATCCTGGGAGTGTTGGTTTCTAGTGATTTGTTGAAGAGTAATGCAATGGTGGGTAAAAGGATTTGAGCTGCTCGTTTATACAGTTGTTTTTTAGAGAGTTAATAATCATGGTAACCTCAGTGGGCTCTGTTGGTGTACGATAGAGAGATGTTGGGAATTTTCCATCTAGATAATCATTAGCTCTGGCATTGGTAATTGGAATTTACAGACGAGATTTGATCCTATGGTTGAGATGAAGTCATTGAACTTGTTAGCTGTATCAATAGGTTGGAGTTTCAGTTCATTTGGTTTAGTTAGTACAATATTACTAGCTCTGTTTGGTTTGTGGGTGCCCAGGATCAGAGTGTGTGTTTTCCAGGTCTTTTTTAAATCTCCTCTCATTTCAGTGAATCTATTAGAATAGTACAGTAGCTTAGACTTTCTGATTAAATTGGTGAGGACTGACATATAGTGTTTGATAAATTGCCTAGTTATTAAGCCCCTTCTATATTTCTCATATTGATGTTTCATATTGATGCTAGTAACACTTTCTCCTGTATAAATTGCTTCAATGGTGTATGACCCTTGTGGGTTTAGTGATTACTTTTGATTATATATAAATTACTAAATCCCAAAAAAAAAAAAAACGCAAGTTTTTTTTAGGTCACCCTGACTCTGTGGGATACAACCGGCATGTTGAAAAAGAAAAAGAAAGTTTTCTCTAATACATGATACACCTTATACAGACCATAGCTGACATCAATAACATATTAGAGTGGACCCCCGCCTAATAAGCAAAATTCATTCCAGAAGCCTACTCAAGTGCCATTACCGAACGAATTTACTTCCTTAAGAAATAATGTCACGTAGGTTAGTCTATTTCAGACCCCCAAAAATACACTTCCACAAGCAATTACAATATTATACTTACATAATTGTACGATTTCCGGGGTGCTCGTTAGGCGGGAGTCCACTGTATATAGGAAGTTCCTCGTTATGTCCCCAGGATGCCTCCCACACCAGTCCACTAACACCCAGATACCTATGTACTGCTAGGTGACCAGATACAGCTGCCCTATAACTTAAACCAGTGTTAGCAGTATGGTACCAGTGTTAGCAGTATGGTACCAGTGTTAGCAGTATGGTACCAGCTGCCCTATAAATTAAACCAGTGTTAGCAGTACAGTATATACCAGTGTTAGCAGTATGGTACCAGCTGCCCTATAACTTAAACCAGTGTTAGCAGTACGGTACCAGTGTTAGCAGTATGGTACCAGTGTTAGCAGTACGGTACCAGCTGCCCTATAACTTAAACCAGTGTTAGCAGTACGGTACCAGTGTTAGCAGTATGGTACCAGTGTTAGCAGTGTGGTACACGCTGCCCTATAACTCAAACCAGTGTTAGCAGTGTGGTACCAGCTGCCCTATAACTTAAACCAGTGTTAGCAGTACAGTACCAGTTGCCCTATAACTTAAACCAGTGTTAGCAGTACGGTACCAGTGTTAGCAGTGTGGTACCCGCTGCCCTATAACTCAAACCAGTGTTAGCAGTACGGTACCAGTGTTAGCAGTGTGGTACCAGTGTTAGCAGTACGGTACCAGTGTTAGCAGTACGGTACCAGTGTTAGCAGTACAGTACCAGTGTTAGCAGTACGGTACCAGTGTTAGCAGTACGGTACCAGTGTTAGCAGTACGGTACCAGTGTTAGCAGTACGGTACCAGTGTTGGCAGTACGGTACCAGTGTTGGCAGTACGGTACCAGTGTTGGCAGTACGGTACCAGTGTTAGCAGTACGGTACCAGTGTTAGCAGTACGGTACCAGTGTTAGCAGTACAGTACCAGTGTTAGCAGTATGGTACCAGCTGCCCTATAACTTAAACCAGTGTTAGCAGTGCGGTACCAGCTGCCCTATAACTTAAACCAGTGTTAGCAGTACGGAATGCAGATGTTATGTACACAGACTTTGCAAAAGCCTTTGACAAGTGTGACCATGGTGTAATAGCACACAAAATGCGTGATAAAGGAATAACAGGAAAAGTTGGTAGATGGATCTATAATTTCCTAACAAGTAGAACACAAAGAGTAGTAGTCAACAGAGTAAAGTCTGAGGCAGCTAATGTGAAAAGCTCTGATCCACAAGGCACAGTACTCGCTCCCATCCTGTTCCTCATCCTCATATCGGACATAGACAGGGATATAAGCCACAGTGCCGTGTCTTCCTTTGCAGATGACACCCGAATCTGTATGGCAGTGTCCACCGTTGAAGACACTGCAAGACTCCAAGCAGACATAAACCAAATCTTTAAATGGGCTGCAGAAAACAATATGAAGTTCAATGATGAGAAATTTCAATTGCTCAGATACGGAAAACGTGAAGAAATTAAAATCTCATTGGAGTACAAAACAAATTCCAACCACACAATAGAGCGAAAAACTAATGTCAAAGACCTGGGAGTGATCATGTCAGAGGATCTCACCTTCAAGGACCATAACACTGTAGCAATCGCATCTGCTAGAAAAATGACAGGATGGATAATGAGAACCTTCAAAACCAGGGATGCAAAGCCCATGTTGACACTTTACAAATTGCTTGTTCTATCTAGGCTGGAATATTGCTGCACACTAACTGCACCTTTCATGGCAGGTGAAATTGCTTACCTTGAAAATGTGCGGAGAACCTTCACGGCACGAATAACTGCGATAAACCACCTCAATTACTAGGAACGCTTGAAGTTTCTAAACCTGTACTCCCTAGAACGCAGGCGGGAGAGATACATTGTTATATACACGTGGAAAATTCTCAAGGGATTAGTACGAAACTTGCACACGAGAATCACTCCCTACGAAAGCAAAAGACTCGGCAGGCGATGTAACATCCCCCCAATGAAAAGCAGGGGTGCCACTAGTACGTTGAGGGACAACACAATAAGTGTCAGGGGCCCAAGATTGTTCAATTGCCTCCCAGCATACATAAGGGGGATTACCAACAAACCCCTGGCTGTCTTCAAGCAGGCACTTGACAGGCACCTAAAGTCGGTACCTGACCAGCCATGCTGTGGTTCGTACGTGGAACTGCGTGCGGCCAGCAGTAACAGCCTGGTTGATCAGGCTCTGGTCCAACATGAGGCCTGGTCACAGACCGGGCTGCGGGGGCGTTGACCCCTGGAATTCTCTCCAGGTAAACGGTACCAGTGTTAGCAGTGCGGTACCAGTGTTTGCAGTACGGTACCAGCTGCCAACTGCCCTATAACTTAAACCATTGTTAGTAGTACGGTACCAGATGCCCTATAACTTAAACCAGTGTTAGCAGTACGGTACCAGCTGCCCTATAACTTAAACCAGTGTTAGCAGTATGGTAGCAGTGCGGTACCAGCTGCCCTATAACTTAAACCAGTGTTAGCAGTGCTGCACCAGTGTTAGCAGTACGGTACCAGTGTTAGCAGTGTAGTACCAGCTGCCCTATAACTTAAACCAGTGTTAGCAGTGCGGTACCAGCTGCCCTATAACTTAAACCAGTGTTAGCAGTGCAGTACCGGCTGCCCTATAACTTAAAAAAGTGTTAGTGCAGTACCAGTGTTAGCAGTGTGGTACCAGTATTAGCAGTGCGGTACCAGTGTTAGTGCGGTACCAGTGTTAGCAGTATGGTACCAGTGTTAGCAGTGCGGTACCAGTGTAAGCAGTGTGGTACCAGTGTAAGCAGTATTAGCAGTGCAGTACCAGCTGCCAGCTGCCCTATAACGTAAACCAGTCTTAGCAGTGTGGTACCAGTGTTAGCAATACGGTACCAGCTGCCCTATAACTTAAACCAGTCTTAGCAGTGCGGTACCAGTGTTAGCAGTATGATACCATCTGCCCTATAGCTTAAACCAGTGTTAGCAGTGCGGTACCAGTGTTAGCAGTGCGGTACCAGTGTTAGAAGTGCGGTACCAGAGTTAGCAGTGCGGTACTAGTGTTAGCAGTGCGGTACCAACTGCCAGCTGACCTATAACTTAAACCAGTGTTAGCAGTAAGGTACCAGTTTTAGCAGTACGGTACCAGTGTTAGCAGTACGGTACCAGTGTTAGCAGTGCAGTACCAGTGTTAGCACTGTGGTACCAGTGTTAGCAGTGTGGTACCAGTGTTAGCAGTGTGGTACCAACTGCCCTATAACTTAAACCAGTGTTAGCAGTGCGGTACCAGTGTTAGCAGTGCGGTACCAGTGTTAGCAGTGCGGTACCAGTGTTAGCAGTGTGGTACCAGCTGCCCTATAACTTAAACCAGTGTTAGCAGTATGGTACCAGTGTTAGCAGTGCGGTACCAGTGTTAGCACTGTGGTACCAGTGTTAGCACTGCGGTACCAGTGTTAGCACTGCGGTACCAGTGTTAGCACTGCGGCACCAGTGTTAGCACTGCGGTACCAGTGCTAGCACTGCGGTACCAGTGTTTGCACTGAGGTACCAGTGTTAGCACTGTGGTACCAGCTGCCCTATAACTTAAACCAGTGTTAGCAGAGCGGTATCAGTGTTAGCAGTGCAGTACCAGCTGCCCTATAATTTAAACCAGTGTTAGCTGTACGGTACCAGTGTTAGCAGTACGGTACCAGTGTTAGCAGTGCAGTACCAGTGTTAGCAGTGCGGTACCAGTGTTAGCAGTGCAGTACCAGTGTTAGCAGTGCAGTACCAGTGTTAGCAGTGCAGTACCAGCTGCAATATAACTTAAACCAGTGTTAGCTGTACGGTACCAGTGTTAGCAGTACGGTACCAGTGTTAGCACTGCGGTACCAGTGTTAGCACTGCGGTACCAGTGTTAGCAGTATGGTACCAGTGTTAGCAGTATGGTACCAGTGTTAGCAGTACGGTACCAACTGCCATATAACTTAAACCAGTGTTAGCAGTACAGTACCAACTGCCCTATAACCTAAACCAGTGTTAGCAGTACGGTACCAGTGTTAGCAGTACGGTACCAGTGTTAGCAGTACGGTACCAGTGTTAGCAGTATGGTACCAGTGTTAGCAGTACGGTACCAACTGCCCTATAACTTAAATCAGTGTTAGCAGTGCAGTACCAGCTGCCCTATAACTTAAACCAGTGTTAGCAGTGCGGTACCAGTGTTAGCAGTGTGGTACCAGCTGCCCTATAACTTAAACCAGTGTTAGCAGTGCAGTACCGGCTGCCCTATAACCCTAAACCAGTTTAGCAGTATGGTACCAGTGTTGATCGGTACCAGTGTTAGCAGTACAGTACCAGTGTTAGCAGTACGGTACCTGTGTTAGCAGTACGGTACCAACTGCCCTATAACTTAAATCAGTGTTAGCAGTGCGGTACCAGTATTAGCAGTACGGTACCAGTGTTAGCAGTACGGTACCAGTGTTAGCAGTACGGTACCTGTGTTAGCAGTACGGTACCAACTGCCCTATAACTTAAATCAGTGTTAGCAGTGCGGTACCAGTGTTAGCAGTACGGTACCAGTGTTAGCAGTACGGTACCTGTGTTAGCAGTACGGTACCAACTGCCCTATAACTTAAATCAGTGTTAGCAGTGCGGTCACCAGTGTTAGCAGTACGGTACCAGTGTTAGCAGTGCGGTACCAACTGCCCTATAACTTAAACTAGTGTTAGCAGTGCGGTACCAGCTGCCAGCTGCCCTATAAACCATCAACACAACATGGCCGCCTCAACAACTTCACTCATGTTTTATTTTTGATAAAAATTTAAGGAAATTAGGTGTAGGGTGTTTTTTCTGTGCCATGATGATAGGCAAGTGCTTGTTGCAGGTGTTGAGAGGCGTTAGGTGTCAACACCTGCAAGCGCGACACCTGAATCGTGCTAAAACAGGTTAGTTCACTTAGTGTTTGTTTGTTTGTTTGTTAGTAAGTACCTAGGTGTTAGTTAATAATAATAATACTTTATTGTGACACGGTACAATGATACATGGTAGACAAGATATATTTCTTAATGAGATGTACATGCCAAAAGCCCCTAATATGCTGTGCATTGCGGGCATTCTTAAGACTACTTTATTCTAGACTACATGGTAAAAAGTTATTGTTGACAATTTATAAAATAAGTATAATTGCGTATCTAAGTTATAAAGTTTGAATATAAGTTGAACATATCAATTAATTGTAGCAATGCAACTAATTGAGTGAGATAACAATTTAAAACAATTAGTTGGATTGCAGTTACAGTTTATGTGGTCATTATAATGTAAATGTTAGGTAATAGTTAGCTTAGTATGTAATATTCATAACAGGTTTTACATTCAATTGATTAGTCAGGTTTTTACGTTAAGTGATTATTCTACTTTGCTGGGAATGTTTGATATTGAGCATTTAGGTTTGGGTGGGAAGGTGGTTTTTTAGCATCGTTTTGAATTGGGGTACAGGTAGGGTTTCTTTGGCAATGACAGGTAATGAATTCCAAATTTTTGTGCCTTTTATATGCATTGAGTTTTTACATAGTGTTAGGTGGACACGGGGAACATCGAGGAGTGATCTGTGTCTAGTGTTATGGTCATGTGTCCTGTTAAAATTAGTAAAGAGAAGTTTGAGTGGTGGGTTAATATCTGCATAGAGTGTTCTATGTATGTAATAGGCACAGTAAAAAGTATGGATGTCTTGTATGGTGAGTAAGTTTAGGTTTTTGAATATTGGTGGAGTATGTTGCCTGTTATACTGGCCAAACTAGTTTAACTAGAATAAACTCAATAAATTTCTCTAATATTAAGTACATAGTTTTTAAGGACTAGAATAAGCTGCCCCTAATGCCATGGCATGTCAGTGGCTCTCCTTGCACTCAATTTACATTGTAACTTCCGATACCCATGTAATCTGCAATGAAATAAAATTTGTTTTGTTTTGAGTGTGAATTTGTTATCATTCTAACTGCTGCCTTTTGTTGTGTTATTAATGGTCTGAGATGAGTTATTGATGTAGAGCCCCATGCGCAGATTCCATAGGTGAGGTATGGGTAAATGAGTGAGTGATATAGGGTAAGGAGAGCTGTTGTGGAACATAGTACCGTATCTTGGATAGTATTCCCACGGTCTTTGAGACTTTCTTGGAAATTTGTTGTATATGCGTTTGAAATTTGAGGCCACTGTCAAGATGGGTTCCTAAGAATTTTCCCTATGTGAGTTTTGTGATAGGGGACCCGTTTATCATTATGTTAAGTGGTGCGTTTGTAGCTCTGTTCCCAAACTGGATAAAATAGGTTTTATCAATATTGAGAGTAAGTTTGTTGGTCATCATCCAGGTAGATATTTTCTGCAATTCAGTATTTGCAGTGTTGGCTAGTATGTCTGGGCTAGGGTGCGAGATAACGTATGTAGTGTCATCTGCAAAAAGTATGGGTTTGAGTAGTTGAGATGCATTTGGTAGGTCGTTAATGTAAATGAGAAAGAGTAGTGGGCCAAGAACACTTCCCTGTGAGACACCTACGGTAATAGTTTATGCGGTGGAGCTAGCTCCATTTGTGTACACATATTGGTTTCTGTTGCTTAGGTATGATTTTAGGTAGTTGAGGGACAAGTGTACAAGTGTACACTGTTATTGGTAGTTACAAATATAAAACTGTAATGCAAGGAGAGCCACTGGCATGCCATGGCATTAGGGGCAGTTTATTCTAAAGACTTATTCACTAAGTACTTAATGCTAAAGAAATTGATTGAGTTTATTCTAATTCTGTATTATTTTAAATTATAATATGATTATACATACTATTAAAAGACAATACAAGAGAAATTGGTTGAGTTTAATCTAGTTGTACAGTGGTACCTCGAGTTACGATGGTCCCCAAAATCGCCCTTTTATGTAAGTTTATTTTTTTAAATGCTTTTGTAGGTATATTTTTGGGGGTGTAAAAGGACTAGTCTATTTTACATTATTCCTTATGGGGATAAATTCGTTTGGTAATGGCACTTGAACAGCATTCTCGAACGAAAAAATATCGTAACTCGATGTACCACTGTATATTTTATTTCAAGTTACAGTATGTTGATGTTATACTAGTATAATAACAATACTAGAAAAATTTATTGAGTTTCTTCTAGTTATATATTTTATTTCAAATTAAGAAAATGATGATACTATAAGATTTTAAATGACAATATGATGATATGAAATTGCAACAAGTGTTAAGGAGGATGAACATATCAAATTGAGATTATCTTAAGTAAATTAATATTGGGTTTGAAAGTTTGTTACAGTATGAGTATTTAGTATAGGGTGAGTAGGTGATTTTTGAGAAGAGTCTTGAATTGATTTTCCGACAAGGTTAACTTAATATTTACTGGTAATGAATTCCAGATTCTGGGGCCCTTTATGTGCATAAAATTTTTACATTGGTTAGTATGGACTCGGGGTATGTCAAATAGTGATCTTTGTCTTGTGTCATGGTCGTGGGACCTATTAAAGTTGTTGAGGAGAATTCTGAGCGGAGGGTTGATATTAGCATGTAGTAGTAAATACCTAGGTGTTAGTTCACCTAGTAGTAAATACCTAGGTGTTAGTTCACCTAGTAGTAAATACCTAGGTGTTCACCTAGTAGTAAATACCTAGGTGTTAGTTCACCTAGTAGTAAATACCTAGGTGTTAGTTCACCTAGTAGTAAATACCTAGGTGTTAGTTCACTTAGTAGTAAGTAGACAACTGACAGTTTGCCAAGCAGTAAGTAGGTACATGACAGTTTACCTAGTAGTAAGTAGGGACCTGAGTGTTAGCTCACATTATTAGGTAACTTTCTGTAGCTTCATTCATTAGTTACCTTTCTGTACCTTCATTCATTAGGTACTTTTCTGTAGCTTCATTCATTAGGTACCTTTCTGTAGCTTAATTCATTAGTTACCTTTCTGTAGCTTCATTCATTAGTTACCTTTCTGTAAGCTTCATTCATTAGGTACCTTTCTGTAGCTTCATTCATTAGGTAAATTTCTGTAGCTTCATTCATTAGGTACCTTTCTGTAGCTTCATTCATTAGGTACCTTTCTGTAGCTTCATTCATTAGTTGCCTTTCTGTAGCTTCATTCATTAGGTACCTTTCTGTAAAGGCTTTCATTCATTGGGTCTTTGTACTTTTCTTGTAGTTCATTCATTAGTTACCTTTCTGTAGCTTCATTCATTAGGTACCTTTCTGTAGCTTCATTCATTAGGTACCTTTCTGTAGCTTCATTCATTAGCTACCTTACTGCTTACTGCTTACAAAATTAGCACACTATGGAATAAGAGGGCACTCACTCAACTACATAAAGTCATACCTCAGTAACAGAAGCCAATACATGTACACAAATGGAGCGAACTCTTCCACACAGCAAATTACAGTCGGAGTCCCTCAAGGAAGTGTCCTGGGGCCACTCCTATTCCTCATTTACATCAATGACCTACCTAATGCATCACAACTACTCAAACCCATATTATTTGCAGATGACACAACATATGTCTTCTCTCACCCAAATCCAGTCATACTGGCCAACACTGTTAATGCCGAATTACAGAAAATATTGACATGGATGACGACTAATAAACTTACTCTAAATACTGACAAGACCTACTTTATACAGTTTGGAAACAGTTACAAATGTTCCACTTAACATAACACTCAATGGTTCACCCATCACAAGACTCACAGAGGGAAAATTCCTAGGAATCCACATTGATAGTAGCCATAAATTCCAAACACACATACAACAAATTTCCAAGAAAATCTCTAAGACAGTAGGAATATTATCTAAGATACGCTACTATGTGCCTCAATCAGCTCTCCTTGCACTATATCATTCACTTATCTACCCTTATCTCACGTATGGAATCTGTGCATGGGGATCAACAACATTAAATCACCTTAGACCACTCATAACCCAGCAAAAGGCTGCAGTCAGAATGATAACAAATTCCCACTCTAGACAGCATACTCCACCAATATTCAAAAGCCTAAAACTACTCACAGTAAAGAACATTCACACTTATTCTTGTGCCTACTACATACATAGAACTCTACATTCTAATATAAACCCTCCGCTCAAAATTCTCCTCACCAACCTTAATAGGATCCATGACCACAACACAAGACACACATCACTTTTTGATATACCCCGTGTCCATATCAACATATGTAAAAATTCTATGCACATAAAGGGCCCCAGAATCTGGAACTCATTACCAGGAAATGCTAAAATAACCTTGTCTGAAAATCAATTTAAGACTTCTCAAAAACCACCTACTCACCCTAACTAAATACTCATACTATAAATTGCCTTCAAAAATGCTCAAAGTTATTTTCCTATAACCAATTTCAATTTTTACAATTATGTTACTACCTAATCATCCTAAACTAAATACTCAAACTGTAAATTACTCTCAAAATGCTCAATGTTATTTTCATTAAGATAATTTAATTGTTACTATTATATTCCATCCTACTAAACACTTGTTACAATGTCTATCATCATTTTGTAATGAACAATGTATTATCATCATATCATAATTTGAACGATCTAACAATACAATCTCACTCAATTACTCCAATATTATGTTCATAGTCTATAAGCCATTAGATTAAGCTGCCCCTAATGCCAAGGCATGCCAGAGGCTCTCCTTGCACCTCAATTTATGATTGTAATGTAAACCTATGTACATGAGCAAAGAAATAAAATTGTATTGTATTGTATAGTTACCTTTCTGTAGCTTCATTCATTAGGTACCTTTCTGTAGCTTCATTCATTAGGTACTTTTCTGTAGCTTCATTCATTAGGTACTTTTCTGTAGCTTCATTCATTAGGTACCTTTCTCTAGCTTCATCCATTAGGTACCTTTCTGTAGCTTCATTCATTAGGTACATTACTCTTAATTTTTTAATGTTTCACATACGTATTTTAAAAAAAATCATATGAAGTGTACAATAAAGTAGAAGAGATTTGGAAATCTTTTTTTTTTACGTAAATTCTAATCTTATTTTTCTCTATGTAGGCTGATACATACTCAAAATTTTAAAATAGCTTGAACTATAGGCCTCAGATTCATTACAAATGACAACGGAAAAAATTATTTCTATAAAGTCTAGCAGACAATTGACTTAATAGACATAGCCTTATTAGACACACTTAAGTGTGTCTAATAAGGATTAAGTGTGTCTAATAAGGCTATGTCTATTAAGTCAATTGTCTGCTAGACTTTATAGAAATAATTTTTTCCGTTGTCATTTACTAATGAATCTGAGGCCTATGGTTCAAGCCATTTTAAAATTTTGAGTTTGTATCAGCCTACATAGAGAAAAATAAGATTAGAATTTACGTAAAAAAAAAAAAGATTTCCAAATCTCTTCTACTTTATTGTACGCTTCATATGATTTTTTTTTAAATACGTATGTGAAACATTAAAAAATTAAGAGAAATGGGCTAAAAGGGATTTTTTATTGCTTATTTTGACGTTTTTTGTAACAAGAATAGTAAATTATTAGGCCTATGATTCAAGCCATTGTAAAAATCTCTAGTCTGTATCAGTCTGTTTTGTAACAAGAATCATAATGTTAGAATTAAGTTAGGTTAGGTTAGGTTATTTGTGTAATGTCCTTATGGCTGTAAAGACTCTCGCTGTAAAGACTCTCTTTGATTATCTGTTTAGGAGATGAGAAAATCTGGGAGAATGTATATCATCGTGAGGTACCCAGGACTATGGAGGAGATGGGGTCAGTACTGCAGAAGGAGGTCAAGTCTCCGCCCGACGCACGACTTCTGAAGGTAGCCATCGTTGGCATGCCAAACTGCGGCAAGAGTACGCTCATCAATACACTCATGGGATGGAGAGTAAGTTAAAAAGAATACTAATAACATACTTTCATTTTTAATATGCAGTAGTGGCCTGGTATCCACGGTTGATACCAAGAACTACCATGGATATCAAAAACCATGGATAGTAGCAAACCCTATATATAAGTTGTTTTAGGGTTACATACATACCAATGATAAATAATTCATAAGTGGAGAATTATTACTTTTTCACTGATGGGAAGAACTTCGCAACTTCTACTTTTGTGCTTTGTCCCCATTTTTATTAAGCAAAATTAAGGGTTATTTTTGGGCCATGGAGAACCATAGATAACTGAAACCATGGAAACTGAATCCTGGGATGTGAGGATTCTATTGTACTAGAATTTTGCTTGGATGAAGCATCAGCATATTTCTCTCTTGTCATGATAAGTGGTTTTCTTAAAAGCTTGTACAGGCGGTCCTCGGCTTACAATGGGATTATGTCCCGCTGAACCCATTGTAAGTTGAATATGATAAATACATAAGTAAATAACTACTGTCACTGAAGAAGTAAACAAATAATTACTGTAATGAACTAAATACCAGTACAGTAGAGTACTGTACTGTACTGGTATGGTATTTGCAGTACATTGACTTGATTACTCAAGGATGACTACTGAATTGGCATTGTACCATCATAGAGTCGAAATACTGTAAGTCAAACCATCGTAAAGTGAGGATCACCTGCAGTATAGTTTTTATTAATTGATCAAAATCTGAGGTTTTTCCCAGAGGTAAAGCATCATAAATGTATAAAGTGGTTCCTATAAATAGCAAAGATAATATTCATGCCCAGGTAGGCATACTTCACTAACACGTTGGTTAAGCTCCAGAGAACGCAATCATTTATTATCATATTTTCTGGCACATAAGCACACGAATGAAATGCGAAGTCTTCCCTTGACCCTGACCATATAAGGCACAGGCTGGTTTTCCAAGGCTTTGTGAGGAAAAAATTGCACCCTGTATGCTGAAAAATATGGTAAGTGCTCAGTAGTGTTAGACCCAGAAAATACAGTAAGTGCACAGTAGCACTAGAACCAGAAAATACAGTAAGTGCACAGTAGCACTAGAACCAGAAAATACAGTAAGTGCACAGTAGCACTAGAACCAGAAAATACAGTAAGTGCACAGTAGCACTAGACCCAGAAAATACAGTAAGTGCACAGTAGCACTAGACCCAGAAAATACAGTAAGTGCACAGTAGCACTAGAACTAGAAAATACAGCAAGTGCACAGTAGCACTAGACCCAGAAAATACAGTAAGTGCACAGTAGCACTAGACCCAGAAAATACTGTAAGTGCGCAGTAGCACTAGACCCAGAAAATACAGTAAGTGCACAGTAGCACTAGACCCAGAAAATACAGTAAGTGCACAGTAGCACTAGAACCAGAAAATACAGTAAGTGCACAGTAGCACTAGACCCAGAAAATACAGCAAGTGCACAGTAGCACTAGACCCAGAAAATACAGCAAGTGCACAGTAGCACTAGACCCAGAAAATACAGTAAGTGCACAGTAGCACTAGACCCAGAAAATACTGTAAGTGCACAGTAGCATTAGACCCCAAAAATACAGTAAGTGCACAGTAGCACTAGACCCAGAAAATACAGTAAGTGCACAGTAGCATTAGACCCCAAAAATACAGTAAGTGCACAGTAGCACTAGACCCAGAAAATACAGTAAGTGCACAGTAGCACTAGACCCAGAAAATACAGTAAGTGCACAGTAGTGTTAGACCCAGAAAATACAGTAAGTGCACAGTAGTGTTAGACCCAGAAAATACAGTAAGTGCACAGTAGTGTTAGACCCAGAAAATACAGTAAGTGCTCAGTAGTGTTAGATCCAGAAAATACAGTAAGTGCACAGTAGTGTTAGACCCAGAAAATACAGTAAGTGCACAGTAGTGTTAGACCTAGAAAATACAGTAAGTGCACAGTAGTGTTAGACTCAGAAAATACAGTAAGTGCTCGTTAGTGTTAGACCCAGAAAATACAATAAGTGCACAGTAGTGTTAGACTCAGAAAATACAATAAGTGCACAGTAGCACTAGACCCATAAAATACAGCAAGTGCACAGTAGCACTAGACCCAGAAAATACAGTAAGTGCACAGTAGCACTAGACCCAGAAAACGATATTTAATTCAGCTTGGAGTCAGTTAATGTGTGTGTCATCATCATGCTAGGCCTTTCATATTGCAATCAACACATCAGGAGCTTGCAATGTTGCAGAAGGGAGGAGAAGTTCCAAGCAGGTATGATCACAGGAAGCGCCTTTGCTCGAATGGCCTAGAGCTATCATTCAACTCCTCTATCTTAAGAGCAAGTGACGATAATAATAAATATAATATGTATTAGTGAAAGATTAAACCAGTAGTTCCCAGATCAATCAGGCTGTGATGGATATGTGGGTCAGTGGGCCACCAACAGCAACAGCCTGGTTGTCGAAGCTAGCACCAGACCAGCCTGACCCATGGCCGGACTCTGAGAGTAATAAGACTCATGAAATGCATGAAAGGTTTATCAAAGGTAACCTTTCAGTATGAAAGAGCCAATTTGAAAAGTCAAATTTAGATGGCCACAGTTGCCAGTTATATCCACATAAATCATGCACATCGGAAATGGAAGATGGCCGTTAGAGGCGGCAGTAACGTTTTGGTGTAAAATGGCTTTACATATTTTGAAATTGTTGACACTGCAATTTGGAACCTACATAAAAGTGAATTCATAATTTCACGCAAGGTACACATCCATTTCCTAGAAGGGCCACATGTGGCCCTCTGGCCACAAGTTGGGGACCCCTGGTGTAGGTAAATCACCTTAGAGATATACCTACTGTTACTGTACCTAGTAATGATATTTGATATGTAAACATACTGCTTAATGAAATATAAATGAAATTGAAAATTTGATTGCATTTCTTCTATAGATTAAAGACAATTTAAAAACATAATTTACCTCCTAGACTTAAAAATTTTCATTTGTAATAAAAGCCTTTGACATTTTTATATTATTAATGTACTACAGTGGTACCCCAGATTTCGTCAATAATTCATTCCAGACAACTGTTCGAGTTCCATTACCGAACGAATTTGTTCCCATAAGGACGAATGTATTAGATTAGTCCGTTTCAGACGCCCAAATATACACTTACAAAAGCACTTACAAAAATACACTTACATAAATGTTCGAGTTGGGAGCTGTACGAAATCCGGGGTACCACTGTACTTGCATTAATTATTATTGCATATTTTCCAGTGATCTTTTTCCTCTATAGTTATTTTTTCTACATTACTACACTTGTATTTGTTAAGAAAAAAGTTGTATTTTGTGTAAAGTTTTTATACCTTCTTCATAGGCCTACCATGTTTAATTCCACCCCCTCCCTGGTGATATTGCCAACTAATATACTGTACGTACATATACAGTGGACCCTCGCTATTCGAACACTTCAAAACTCACCCTCATTCCAGAATGCTGTTCAAGTGCTGTTACTAAACAAATTTATTACCATAAGGAATGATGTAATTAGATTAGTCCATTTCAGACCCCCAAAAATACACTTATAAAAGCACTTACAAAAATAAACTTACATAAAAGGGTGAGTTTTCGAGTGTTCGAATAGTGAGGGCCCACTGTATAATTTATTTATTTTTTTAACACATCGGCCGTCTCCCACCGAGGCAGGGTGACCCAAAAAGAAAGAAAATCCCCAAAAGAAAATACGTACTTTCATCATCATTCAACACTTTCACCTCACTCATACATAATCACTGTCTTTGCAGAGGCGCTAAGATATGACAGTTCAGAAAATCCCTCCAAACCACCAATATCTCATTTCCAGGACTCAAGTCCAACTAAATCAATTAACTGGTTTCCCTGAATCCCTTCACAAAATATTACCCTGCTCACATTCCAACAGCTCGTAAGGTCCCAAAAACCATTCGTCTCCATTCACTCCTATCTAACACGCTCACACATGCTTGCTGGAAGTCTAAGCCCCTCACCCACAAAACCTCCTTTACCCCCTCCCTCCAACCTTTTCGAGGATGACCCCTACCCTGCCTTCCTTTCCCTACAGATTTATATGCTCTTCAAGTCATTCTACTTTGATCCATTCTCTCTAAATGACCAAATCACCTCAACAACCCCTCTTCAGCCCTCTGACTAATACTTTTAGTAAATCCACACCTCCTCCTAATTTCAATACTCCGAATTTTCTGCTTAAAATTTACTCCACACATTGTCCTTAGACAGGACATCTTCGCTGCCTCCAGCCGCCTCCTCGCTGCAGCATTTGCAACCCATGCTTCACACCCATATAAGAGTGTTGGTACCACTATACTTTCGTACATTCCCTTCTTTGCCTCCATGGATAACGTTTTTTGTCTCCACAGATACCTCAACGCACCACTCACCTTTTTTCCTTCATAAATTTTATGGTTAACCTCATCCTTCATAAACCCATCCGCTGACAAGTCAACTCCCAAATATCTGAAAACATTCACTTCTTCCATAATCCCTCTCTCCAATGTGATATCCAATTTTTCTTTATTTAAATTGTTTGATACCCTCATCACCTTACTCTTGTCTATGTTCACTTTCAACTTTCTATCTTTACACACCCTCCCAAACTCATCCACTAACCTTTGCAACTTTTCTTTAGAATCTCCCATAAGCACAGTATCATCAGCAAAAAGTAACTGTGTCAACTCCCATTTTGCATTTGATTCCCCATAATTTAATCCCACCTCTCTCCCCAACACCCTAGTATTTACTTCTTTTACAACCCCATCTATAAATATATTAAACAACCATGGTGACATTACACATCCCTGTCTAAGACCTACTTTTACCGGGAAGTAATCTCCCTCTCTCCTACACACCTTAATCTGAGCCTCACTATCCCCATAAAAACTCTTTAGAGCATTTAGTAACTTACTACCTATTCCATACACTTATAACATTTGCCACATTGCTCCTCTATCCACTCTATCATATGCTTTTTCTAAATACTGTTCACATATATGCTTCAATGTAAACACTTGATCTACATATCCCTTACCCACTCTAAAGCCTCCTTGCTCATCTGCAATCCTACTCTCTGTCTTACCTCTATTTCTTTCAATAATAACCCTACCATACACTTTACCTTGTATACTCATTAAACTTTTTTTTTTTTTCAACAAGTCGGCCGTCTCCCACCGAGGCACGGTGACCCAAAATGAAAGAAAATTCCCAAAAAGAAAATACTTTCATCATCATTCAACAACTTTCACCACACTCATACATAATCACTGTCTTTGCAGTGATTAAACTTATTCCCCTATAATTCTTACAATCTCTTTATCCCCTTCCTTTATATAAAGGAACTATACATGCTCTCTGCCAATTCTAAGTCCTTCCCTTTTCATACATTTATTAAACAAAAATACCAACCACTCCAACACTATATCCCCCCTGCTTTTAACATTTCTGTCATGATCCCATCAGTTCCAGCTGCTTTAACCCCTTTCATACTATGTAATGCCTCACGCACCTCCCCCACACTCACATCCTGCTTTTCTTCACTCCTAAATGATGTTATACCTCCCTGGGCAGTGCATAAAATTACCGCATCCATTTTTTCATCGACATTTAAGAGTTCCTCAAAATATTCCGGCCATCTACCCAATACCTCCAGCTCCCCATCTACTAACTCCTCTACTCTGTTTTTAACTGACAAATCCATTCGTTTCCTAGGCTTCCTTAACTTGTTTATCTCACTCCAAAAAATTTTCTTGTTTTCAGCAAAATTTCTTGACAGAGCCTCTCCCACTCTTATCATCTGCTCTCCTTTTGCGCTCTCTCACCACTCTCTTCACCTTTCTTTTACTCTCCGTATACTCTGCTCTTCTATTAACACTTCTGTTTTGTAAAAACCTCTCATATGCTACCTTTTTCTCCTTTATCACATCCTTTACTTCTTCATTCCACCACTCACTTCCCTTTCCTCCTGCACCCACCCTCTTATAGCAACAAACTTCTGCCCCACATTCTAATACTGCATTTTTAAAACTATCCCAACCCTTATCAACCCCCCCACTACTCATACTTGTAGTAGCCCACCTTTCTGCCAATAGTTGCTTATATCTCACCCTGACTTCCTCCTCCCTTAATTTATACACTTTTACCTCTCTCTCTTACTTGCCATTTTCTTTTTGTCCCATCTACCTTTTACTCTAACTGTAGCTATAGCTAAATAATGATCCAATATATCCTAGGTAGTAGGTTGGTAGACAGCAACCGCCCAGGGAGGTACTACCGTCCTGCCAAGTGAATGTAAAACGAAAGCCTGTAATTGTTTTACATGATGGTAGGATTGCTGGTGTCTTTTTTCTGTCTCATAAACATGCAAGATTTCAGGTACATCTTGCTTCTTCTACTTATACTTAAGTCACACTACACATTCATGTACAAGCATATATATACACACCCCTCTGGGTTTTCTTCTATTTTCTTACTAGTTCTTGTTCTTATTTCCTCTTATCTCCATGGGGAAGTGGAACAGAATTCTTCTTCCGTAAGCCATGCGTGTCGTAAGAGGCAACTAAAATGCCGGGAGCAAGGGCCTAGTAACCCCTTCTCCTGTATATATTACTAAATGTAAAAGGAGAAACTTTCGTTTTTCCTTTTGGGCCACCCTGCCTCGGTGGGAAACGGCCGACGTGTTGAAAGAAAGAAAGAATATCCGTTGCCCCTCTATACACATGTACAGCCTGAAGCCTACCCATCAACCTTTTATCCACCAATACATAATCTAACAAACTACTTTCATTACATGCTATCATACCTTGTATACTTATTTATCCTCTTTTTCATAAAATATGTACTACTTATTACCAAACCTCTTTCTACACATAGCTCAATTAAAGGCTCCTCATTTACATTTACCCCTGGCACCCCAAATTTACCTACTACTCCATCCACAACATTTTTACCCACTTTAGCATTAAGATCCCCAACCACAATTACTCTCTCACTTGTTTCAAAACTCCCCACACACTTGCTCAACATTTCCCAAAATCTCTCTCTCTCCTCTACACTTCTCTCTTCTTCAGGTGCATAAACACTTACTATAACCCTCTTTTCACATCCATCCTTTATTGTACTCTACATAATCCTTGAATTTATACATTTATAGCCATAATTTTTGAAGAGGTGGAGGGGTAAGCAGGTGGGAGGCCTTGGTCAGATGACCTAAGAGGTGGAGGGGTAAGCAGGTGGGAGGCCTCGTTCAGATGACCTAAGGTTCCAGCTGTGGGTCATCATCTGACTAAGACCCATGCCAGGAAACACTTGTCTTGTTTCCTGACAATGGTTATCTTACCTAACCTAACTTATCCTAACCTAACCTTACCAAACCTATGCTAACCTGACTTAACCGAACCTTAACCTAACCTAACCTTAACATAACATAACCTAATCTAACCTTAACCTCAACCTAACCTAACCTAACCTAACCTAATCTAACCTGATCTAACCTAACCTAACATAGCCTAACCTACCCTAACCTAACCTAACCTAACCCTAACCTAACCTAACCTAACCTAACCTAACCTACCCTACCCTACCCTACCTAACCTTACCTAACCTTACCTAACCTGTGATGGCCCCATCATGTGTAAACATATTCTTTTCTCACCTAAAGATTCTTGACATTTCATCAAGTGTGACATAAGAACATTGTAAGTCAAAGAGCACCTGTATATTGGTTGTCTAATGTGCATTTCTTTGTGCAGGTGTGCAGTGTGTCGGACAAGGTGCACACCACAGAGGTGCGCGCCAGAGCTGTGCACAACATGGGGTCTACGCAGCTGGTCTTCCTCGACACACCAGGACTTGTTACTCCAAAGAAATTATGAAGTAATGATAAATTAAAAAAAATTAATCAATGAATTTTTGTATTTTTAGAGTACAGTGGACCCCCGGTTAACGTACTGCTCAAAACTCGACCCATTATGTAAGTGTATTTTTTTAAGTGCTTTTGTAAGTGTATTTTTGGGGGTCTAAAAGGACTAATCTAATTTACATTATTCCTTATGGGAATAAATTTGTTCGGTAAAAGCACTTGAACAGCATTCTGGAACGAATTATGGCCATTAACCGGGGGTCCACTGTATATTTTTAACACACTGGTTGTTTCCCATCAAGGCAGGGTGACCCCAAAAAAAAAGAAACACTTTCATCAACACTCACTCCATCACTGTCTTGCCAGAGGCATGCCAATACTATAGTTCAAAAACCGTAACAGTATTGGTTTAGAAATAGGGCAGTGGATGAGTGGAACAGTCTGCCTAGTAGTGGAAACGACACTCCTTACCCCTCTGTAATACATCCCTACCTCACCTATGGTATTTATGCCTGGTGATCAACCATAGCTGTTGTGTGGATGATTACCAGCTCCTGTGCTAGACAGCACACCCCAACACTTTTCAAAAGCCTGAACTTGCTAAATGTACGAGACATACACTCATATTATTGTGCCTACTATATATACAGAACATTAAACTCCAATATAAACCCTCCACTTAAACTTCTTCTTGATAGCTACAACAGAACTCAGAGTCACAATACAAGGCATAAGGCACTCTTTGACATCCCTCGTGTCAGTCTCACACTATGCAAAAATGCAATGCATATAAAGGGCCCGAAGATCTGGAATTCACTGCCTGAACCAGTAAAGGATCCCCTGACAGCATACAAATTCAGGGCTATGCTTAAAAATCATCTTATCTCACAATACTAGCCAAACCAACCTAAACAACTTCTAACCAGTTAACATAAGAACATAAGAATGGAGGAACACTGCAGAAGGCTTACTGGCCCATACAAGGCACGTCCTTATCAAAACCACCCCTTCCCAAAGCTACCCAAGAATTTACTCCTGTTCCCATGACACCAATCAAATCCAGCCCCTCCCACTCATATATTTGTCCAGTCTCTAGCCTCGATTACCCTACTCAGAAGATTGTTCCATGCATCGACCACTCTGTTTGAAAACCAGTACAGTGGTACCTCGAATTACGATGGTCCCCAAAATCGCCCTTTTATGTAAGTTTATTTTTTTAAATGCTTTTGTAAGTATATTTTTGGGGGTGTAAAAGGACTAGTCTATTTTACATTATTCCTTAAGGGGATAAATTCGTTTGGTAATGGCACTTGAACAGCATTCTCGAACGAAAAAATATCGTAACTCGAGTACCACTGTACTTACCCATGTCCTTTTTAAATCTAAATTTATCCAGCTTAAATCTGTTATTCCTGGTTCTTACCTGAGTCGATATCCTCAGTATTTTATTAATATCGCCTTTATTTATGCCCATCATCCACTTATACACTTGGATGATATCTCCTCTCATTCTACGTCTCTCAAGAGTGAATCATTTTAGTCATCCTTCTCTGTATGTTCTCCAATGAATTTATATCCATTCTGTAGTAAGAAGACCAAAACTGAACTGCATAATCGAAGCAACTCTCCCAAATATTATATTATATGATGTCGAGTCTATTAAACATTGCCAATCCATGAAATACAGTGGACCCCCGAGTTTCGTAAACCCCGGAAATCGTACATTTATGTAAGTATAATATTGTAAGTGCTTGTGGAAAAGTATTTTTGGGGGTCTGAAATAGACTAACCTACGTGACATTTTTCCTTAAGGGAGTAAATTCGTTCGGTAATGGCACTTGAGCAGACTTCAGGAGTGAAGTTTTTACGAAACTCGGGGGTCCACTGTATTAGTTTGAACCATTAATTGTAATATTGTTTCTATTATGTGCAACTTCAAGATTATTATTCTTATAAACCTCCACCTTGACTACCTCGCATTAGTATAAAGATAAAGATTTATTAAAAAGTTAACCACTCTTATGAGTGGAACAGTCTACAGCATATTATGGACACTGCTTGTGAGCATTTTTATAAATATGATTTACCTTCAGTTGTTTTACTTTGTCTTGAACATTCAGCATATCCAGTTGTTGTAATTCATCTTGACCTACATGCTCTCTTGGACCCAGGTCCAGGATGAATCTCACCATTTTGTTCTGGCTGATTTGTAGTATCTTTTCAGTTTTTTTGTTAGGGCAGAGTGTCATGAAGAGCAATAATAATCTATTGGCATTGTATAAGAGCTAGACATAGTGTTCTGTGAGCCTCAGTTGGTAGATACTGGGCCTCAGTAGATACTGTGCCTATCTGTAGAGCAACTTTAGTCTGACATTCACTTTCTTTACTACATTGTTCACTATCAATTCTCCTGACTTGCATGGGTCTAAGGTGATTCCCAGATATTTCGCTGAGGATACTGAAGTGATGGGTTCCCCATTATACTGGACATTAAAATTATTTACCCCTTTTCAGTTTATTTTTGGTGCCAAAGAGTATGGCTTCTGTTTTTTTTAGTGTAACGATAATGTGCTGTCTACTAACCATCTGCATTACATTACATTACTCTATCTTGTGGGTCTTTACCTGACACTAACAGAGCACTGTCATCTGCATACAACAGAAGCTTACACTTGATACTGATGGGCATGTCATTCACATAATATATGAACAAAAGGGACCCAGAATACTACCTTGAGGAACCCCACCCGCTATTGGCAGGGGTTCTGATTCTGTGTTGTTGATCTTGACAATTTGTTTCCTGTTGCTCATGAAGGACTTAAATCAGTCTATAGAACATATGCCGATAGCTTGTAGTTTCTTACATAATATAATATGGTTTATACAGTAGGTGTTACTAGCACCTTGCTACCAGCATTTTAGTAGAATCTTTTTTTATAAAATATCAGACATGGATTGAAGCGTTCGTTGGTGACGGAAGCAGAATTGTCGCTTCATGAAGCTGACTTAATTGCTGTAGTTCACGATGTATCGAATCACTTCACACGACACGATCTCCACCCCAGAGTGTTGCGACTCCTGGCCCTCTACCCTACACTACCCAGTGTGTTGGTGCTGAACAAGGTGAGAAAATAGAAGAAAGATCTTTATTTCTTTCTGTAGTATACAAACTGTAGTTTACATATAATAAAACATTCTAAGCACAAAGAAAGTCACTAACATGTGGAGCATTTTGGGCAGACTAATACTTAAACACTACTTAAGAACTAGATATAGATTATTGAGTAGGCATACAAACATAAATTTAGGCATTAAAAATAGAAGACAATATGCAGATTGTGTCTGTCTTCTCCACTTGTCAGTCTTGTGTTATTTGTCTTAAGGTGAGAACAGTAAATACAGTAGTGTCCTAGTATCTGTGGGTGATACCTTCCAAGAACTACCATGGATGCCAGAAACCCTGGGTAGTAGTCAACACTATACAGTAGTGTCCTGGTATCTGTGAGTGATACCTTCCAAGAACTACCATGGATGTCAGAAACCCTTGATAGTAGTAAACCCTATATACAGTGGACCCCTGAGTAACGAGCAAAATTCATTCCAGAAGCCTGCTCAAGTGCCATTACCGAACGAATTTACTCCCTTAAGAAATAATGTCAAGTAGGTTAGTCCATTTCAGACCCCCCAAAAATACACTTACAAAAGCACTGGAGTGTGAGCAGGGTAACATTTTGTGAATGGATTCAGGGAAACCAGTTAATTGATTTAGTTGGACTTGAGTCCTGGAAATGGGAAGTACAATGCCTGCACTTTAAAGGAGGAGGGGTCTGGGATAGTGACAGCTGGGAGGGACTATTCTCAGCTGTCGTATCTGAGCGCCTCTGCAAAGACAGTGATTATGTATAAGTGTGGTGAAAGTGTTGAATGATGATGAAAGTATTTTCTTTTTGGGGATTTTCTTTCTTTTTGGGTCACCCTGCCTTGGTGGGAGACGGCCGACTTGTTGAAAAAACAAAAAAATTGTACGATTTCCGGGGTGCTCGTTACTCGGGGGTCCACTGTATATAAGTAATTTTTGGTTTATATACAATAGTTTAATTGATAAATTACACACAATACTGTAAGTGGAAAATTATTACTTTTTCACTGATGGGAAGAACTTCACAACTTCTCTTAGACTTTGAACAACTGTCACCATCACTATTGTGCTTTGCTCCCATTATTATTAAGCAAAATTAAGGCTTATTTTTGGGCCATGGTAAACCATGGATAACTAAAACCGCGGAAACTGAATCCACAGATACGGGGGTCCTACTGTATACAAATAACCTGCACATAGGTGAAGGAAACTTATGGCGACTTTTTGGTCCAACTTATAATAAAAATAATAATAATTTTTATTTTGACATGATACATGGTTGTACAAAGTAGTATATTAGTTGGGTGTACATGCCTTGGTCCATTAACCAGCCACACAGTAGCACACTGGCTCCCTTACCTTCATGTGTTAGTGTGTGACTAGTTGATGGACCTAGTAGGACCGAAATGTAGTCATGAGCCTCACCTAGCAGTAATTAGGTACCTGGGTGTTAGTGGATTGTGTGGGTGGCATAACCAGGGACTTTCAATATAGTAGTATGTCACTGATGTTAGCTATGGTCTCTATAAGTTGTATCAGGTACTTGTAGAAATAAACATTATTATTCTTCTTCTTTCAACAAACCGGCCATATCCCACCAAGGCAGGGTGGCCCAAAAAAGAAAAAAAGTTTCTCTTTAAATTTAGTAATGTATACAGGCAAAGGGGTTACTAGCTCCTTGCTCCTGGAATTTTAGTTGCCTTTTATGACACGCATGACATACGGAGGAAGAATTCTGTTCCACTTCCCCATGGAGATAAAGAGAAATAAACAAGAACAAAAACTAGGAAAAAAAAAAAGAAGAAAACTCAGAGGGGTGTGTGTATATATATATGCTTGTACATGCATGTGTAGTGTGACCTAAGTGTAAGTAGAAGTAGCAAGTCATACCTGAAATTTTGCATGTTTATGAGACAGAAAAAAAGACACCAGCAATCTTACCATCAAGTAAAACAATTACAGGTTTCCGTTTCACACTCACTTGGCAGGACAGTAGAACCTCCCTGGATGGTTGTTGTCTACCAACCTACTACCACAGGATGGTAGTACCTCCCTGGGTGGTTGTTGTCTACCAACCTACTACCTCTAGATGGTAGTACAGTGGACCCCCGGATTACATACTGCTCCAAACTCGAACAATTATATAAGTGTATTATTGTAAGTGCTTTTGTAAGTGTATTTTTGGGGGTCTAAAAGGACTAATCTAATTTACATTATTCCTTATGGGAGCAAATTTGTTCGGTAAAGGCACTTGAACAGCATTCTGGAACGAAATAATGATGTAATCCTGGGGTCCACTGTACTTCCCTGGGTGGTTGTTGTCTACCAACCTACTACCACAGGATGGTAGTACCTCCCTGGGTGGTTGCTGTCTACCAACCTACTACCACAGGATGATAGTACTTCCCTGGGTGGTTGCTGTCTACCAACCTACTACCACAGGATGGTAGTACCTACCTGGGTGGTTGTTGTCTACCAACCTACTACCACAGGATAATAGTACAGTGGTACCTCAACTTACGATATTAATCCGTCAGAGAGGGCATATCTTAAGGCGAAACAATCGTTACTCGAATCAATTTTCCCCATAAGAAATAATGGAAATAAATTTAATCCGTCCAAGACTTCCAAAAGTAGTTAAATAAAATATTTTTTAGAACTTTTTGACATTAAATAATAAAGAATTTAATAAAGAATACCTAAATACACATGTAAATATTGAACAATAACATGTCACTTACATTTATTGAAGAGTTGTTGATGTGTGGAGGATGGGAGGAGGGGAGAAGGTGGATTAGTATTCTAGTGTTTGGAAGGGGAATCCCCTTCCATTAACACTGCAGGTACCAAGTTCTTTTCTGGGGTTACTGGCCTTTTTCTTTGAATGCTACACTCCCTGCATGAATGCTACACTCCCTGCATGAATGCTACACTCCCTGTATGAATGCTACACTCCCTGCATGAATGCTACACTCCCTGCATGAATGCTACACTCCCTGCATGCCTACTACACTCCCTGCATCCTTGCTACACTCCCTGCATCCTTGCTACACTCCCTGCATCCCTGCTACACTCCCTGCATCCCTGCTACACTCCCTGCATCTTTGCTACACTCCCTGCTTCTTTGTTACACTCCCTGCATCCCTGCTACACTCCCTGCATCCTTGCTACACTCCCTGCATCCCTGCTACACTCCCTGCATCTTTGCTACACTCCCTGCATGCCTGCTACACTCCTGCATCCCTGCTACACTCTGCATCTTTGCTACACTCCCTGCATGCCTGCTACACTCCCTGCATGCCTGCTACACTCCCTGCATGAATGCTACACTCCCTGCATGAATGCTACACTCCCTGCATGAATGCTACACTCCCTGCATGAATGCTACACTACCTGCATGAATGCTACACTCCCTGCATGCCTACTACACTCCCTGCATCCTTGCTACACTCCCTGCATCCTTGCTACACTTCCTGCATCCCTGCTACACTCCCTGCATCCCTGCTACACTCCCTGCATCTTTGCTACACTCCCTGCATCTTTGCTACACTCCCTGTATCCCTGCTACACTCCCTGCATCCTTGCTACACTCCCTGCATCCCTGCTACACTCCCTGCATCCCTGCTACACTCCCTGCATCTTTGCTACACTCCCTGCATGCCTGCTACACTCCCTGCTACACTCCCTGCATCTTTGCTACACTCCCTGCATGCCTGCTACACTCCCTGCTACACTCCCTGCTACACTCTCTGCATCTTTGCTACACTCCCTGCATGCCTGCTACACTCCCTGCATGCCTGCTACACTCCCTGCATAAATGCTACACTCCCTGCATAAATGCTTCACTCCCTGCACATTCTTTACCACAGGCTTAGCACTAGGAGCTTTCCTTGGACCCATGGTAGCTTATTTAGCAGTTGCAAGCACTAAAAACAGTGGAATAATGACAATATACTGGTATGAATGCGTGGGTGTGGGTGGGTGGTCGCTCTCGCTTGTAAACAATAGCACTGACGCTCCCTGGAGTGCGCGCTCAGCTGGGCGCCAAGCGGACACGTCCGGTACGAATGTTGTTAGACGAATCAAACATCGTAAGTCGCATTCAAATTTCTTACGTTATAAATATCGGTTATCGAATATAACGTAAGATGATAACATCGTAAGTCGAGGTACCACTGTACTTCCCTGAGTGGTTGTTGTCTACCAACCTACTACCACAGGACAGTAGTACTTCTCTGGGTGGTTGCTGCCTACCAACCTACTACCACAGGACAGTAGTACTTCCCTGGGTGGTTACTGTCTACCAACCTACTACCTAAAAACATTATTACGTACATACTACTCCATTCCAGACACCCAAAAATATTAACAAAAAATACATTTTATATAAAATAACTGTAGTTTTACATACAAACTAGGACATACGAAAACAGAGTTTCACTGTATTTCATTAGAATACATTAAGGTTTACAGTAAATAGCTTTACAGTTTACAGTGGACCCCCGAGTTTCGTAAAAACTTCACTCCTGAAGTCTGCTGAAGCACTATTACCGAATGAATTTACTCCCTTAAGGAAAAATGTCACGTAGGTTAGTCTATTTCAGACCCCAAAAATACACTTCCACAAGCACTTACAATATTATACTTACATAACTGTACGATTTCGGGGTTTACGAAACTCGGGGGTCCACTGTACTGTGGTACCTCGAGTTACGATATTTTTTCGTTCGAGAATGCTGTTCAAGTGCCATTACCAAACAAATTTATCCCCATAAGGAATAATGTAAAATAGACTAGTCCTTTTACACCCCCAAAAATATACCTACAAAAGCATTTAAAAAAATAAACTTACATAAAAGGCGATTTTGGGGACCATCGTAACTCGAGGTACCACTGTACAGTGGAACCCCGAGTTTCGTAAAAACTTCATTCCAGAAGCCTGCTCACGTGCCATTACCGAACAAATTTACGTCCTTAAGAAATAATGTCACGTAGGTTAGTCTATTTCAGACCCCCAAACATACACTTAAAAAAGCACTTACAATATTATACTTACATAATTGTACGATTTCCGGGGTTTACGAAACTCGGGGGTCCACTGTATATGGTTTAATGTTAGTTACAGTTTCAAGGCCTATCTAAAGCTAGGCCTTTGTTTTGCAAAGAATTTTGTACAACTGTCATGTCATGTTTGACTGGACATACTGTAATAAGATTTAAGTAAAGTGTAAACCATCACTATGTTTCAATCTTACAGGTCGATAAAGCGAAAAATAAACAGAATCTGCTGGAGATCACACGGTTACTGACAGAGGGCGTTGTTGGGGGCCGCATGTCCCACCTGGAAATCAAGAAAAGCGTTTCGTTGGATCAAGAGACACTAATATGCAAGAGTCTTGCAAGAAATTCAGAACGACTTGAATATAAAACAGCCAATTTTGATAATATTGATAGTAGTCAGGATTTTGAAATGAATAGTCAAAAAGAGAATTCAGAGGAAGAATTCGAAGAAGATTTGGTACATGGAGGTGATCATAAAATTTTGTGCGATATCGGCCACGTGAATGAAAAAGACGTCCTAGAAGGTAGAATACTCCTGACGGAACAACAAGTCAGTGAATTTATTAAAAATCGCAAGTCATGGCCTAAGTTTGAGGAGGTTTTCATGGTCTCTGCTCTGGACGGAACAGGAGTCGATGACCTCCGACACTTTCTCTTCTCTAAAGCCTATAGCAGGCCCTGGATTTTCAGTTCCCAGGTATGTAATTACAGTGGTCCCTCGGTTTTCACCGAAAATTCATTCCAGAATGCTGCTCAAGTGCCATTACCGAACGAATTTACTTCCTTAAGAAATAATGTCACGTAGGTTAGTCTATTTCAGACCCCCAAAAATACACTTGCAACAGCACTTACGAAAATACACTTACATAAATGTTCGAGTTTGGAGATGCACGAAAACCGAGGGACCACTGTACAAGCCTTTATTAAATATTGAATTAGACACTTGTGCATCACTCGGGTATACCTGGAGGGGTTTTTGGGGGTTAATGCCCCCGCGGCCCAGTCCATGACCAAGCCTTAAAACAATTCCTCAATAAATATACCCAGTTATTGCACAAATGTCTAATTTATCAATTTGTTGGTTCTTTGAACCATTTATCTATACAGTGGACCCCCGAGTTTCGTAAAAACTTCACTCCTGAAGTCTGCTCAAGTGCCATTACCGAACGAATTTACTCCCTTAAGGAAAAATTTCACGTAGGTTAGTCTATTTCAGACCCCCAAAAATACACTTCCACAAGAACTTATAAAATTATACTTACATAATTGCACGATTTCCGGGGTATTCGTTAACCGAGGGTCCACTGTACAGTCAACCCTCCGTTTTCATGTATCTCCGTTTTCGGTGATTTCAGTTTTCGGGCACTTTTTTCGTGGAAATATTACCTCCGTTTTCGGTGATTGGCTCCGTTTTTGTTCATGGTACAGAACCTGTCCAGTGCCCAGTGCACATACAAAGCCCGCAAGCCCGCCTCCCATGCACATTCTCAGACAGTGTAGCATTGTTTCTGGTTGAGTGAACATTATCCTGCGAGTTCATATAAAAGATTTCTTAACAATCCATTGTTTTTGGCCCTTGATTATTGTGTGTGACTTCTAAATAAGCCACCATGGGACCAAAGAAAGCTCCTAGTGCCAGTCCTATGGTAAAGAAAGTGAGGAACACCATAGAATTAAAGAAAGAAATCGTAGCAAAGTATCAAAGTGGAGTCAATAAAGGCTATAGCACCAGCCAGCGATAAAGTGTAGTATTTCTAAATTAAAGTGTAAATATTTCTTATTTATAAATTAAAGTGTAAATATTTCTTAATTATAAATTATGTACATTGTTTGTGTGAATAGTGGTGCTGGCCTGCTGCTACCACCCACCACCACCACTATATGTACTGCTTATGGTCAGAGGCCCTTATAAACCCAACAACAATAACTACCGCCAGTCCTCTCATACATAATGACATATTTTATTCATTCTAAAGTATATATCATGTTTCTATGTTTTTTTTTTGTTTTTTGTTTTCTCTCAACAAGTCGGCCTTCTCCCATCGAGGCAGGGTGACCCAAAAGGAAAGAAAATCCCCAAAAAGAAAATACTTTCATCATCATTCAACACTTTCACCATACTCATACATAATCACTGTCTTTGCAGAGACGCTCAGATACGACAGCTGAAAATAGTCCCTCCCAGCTGTCACTATCCCATACCCCTCCTTTAAAGTGCAGGCATTGTACTTCCCATTTCCAGGACTCAAGTCCAACTAAATCAATTAACTAGATTCCCTGAATCCCTTCACAAAATGTTACCCTGCTCACACTCCAACAGATCGTCATGTCCCAAAAACCATTCGTCTCCATTCACTCCTATCTAACACGCTCACACATGCTTGCTGGAAGTCCAAGCCCCTCGCCCACAAAACCTCCTTTACCTCCTCCCTCCAACCTTTTCTAGGACGACCCCTACCCCGCCTTCCTTCCCCTACAGATTTATACGCTCTCCAAGTCATTCTACTTTGATCCATTCTCTCTAAATGACAAAGCCACCTCAACAACCCCTCTTCAGCCCTCTGACAAATACTTTTAGTAACTCCATACCTTCTCCTAATTTCCACATTCTGAATTTTCTGCATAATATTTACACCACACATTGCCCTAAGACAGGACATCTCCACTGCCTCCAGCCTCCTCCTCGCTGCAGCATTTGCAACCCATGCTTCACACCCATATAAGATTGTTGGTACCACTATACTTTCGTACATTCCCTTCTTTGCCTCCATGGATAACGGTTTTTGTCTCCACAGATACCTCAATGCACCACTCACCTTTTTTCCTTTATCAATTCTATGGTTAACCTCATCCTTCATAAACCCATCCGCTGACACGTCAACTCCCAAATATCTGAAAACATTTACTTCTTCCATAATCCCTCTCTCCAATGTGATATCCAATTTTTCTTTATTTAAATCGTTTGATACCCTCATCACCTTACTCTTATCTATGTTCACTTTCAACTTTCTACCTTTACACACTCTCCTAAACTCGTCCACTAACCTTTGCAACTTTTCTTTAGAATCTCCCATAAGCACAGTATCATCAGCAAAAAGTAACTGTGTCAACTACCATTTTGAATTTAACTCCCCATAATTTAATCCCACCCCTCTCCCCAACACCCTAGGATTTACTTCTTTTACAACCCCATCTATAAATATATTAAACAACCATGGTGACATTACACATCCCTGTCTAAGACCTACTTTTACCGGGAAGTAATCTCCCTCTCTCCTACACACCCTAACCTGAGCCTCACTATCCTCATAAAAACTCTTTACAGCCTTCAGTAACTTACTACCTATTCCATACACTTGCAACATTTGCCACATTGCTCCCCTATCCACTCTATCATAAATCCATAAATGCAATGAAAACTTCTCTACCTTTATCTAAATACTGTTCACATATATGCTTCACTGTAAACACTTGATCTACATATCCCCTACCCACTCTAAAGCCTCCTTGCTCATCTGCATTCCTACTCTCTGTCTTACCCCTAATTCTTTCAATAATAACCCTGCCATACACTTTACCAGGTATACTCAGTAAACTTATTCCCCTATAATTTTACACTCTCTTTTATCCCCCTTCCCTTTATATAAAGGAACTATACATGCTCTCTGCCAATCCCTAGGTACCTTCCCCTCTTTCATACATTTATTAAACAAAAATACCAACCACTCCAGCACTATATCCCCCCTGCTTTTAACATTTCTGTCATGATTCCGTCAGTTCCAGCTGCTTTACCCCCTTTCATTCTACGTAATGCCTCACGCACCTCCCCCACACTCACATCCTGCTCTTCTTCACTCCTAAACGATGTTGTACCTCCCTGGTCAGTACTACATGAAATTACCGCCTCCCTTTTTTCATCGACATTTAAAAGTTCCTTAAGATATTCCCGCCATCTACCCAATACCTCCAGCTCCCCATCTACTAACTCCCCTACTCCGTTTTTAACTGACAAATCCATTCGTTCCCTAGGCTTTCTTACCTTGTTTATCTCACTCCAAATTTTTTTTCTTGTTTTCAGCAAAATTTCTTGACAGAGCCTCTCCCATTCTTTCATCCGCTCTTCTTTTGCATTCTCTCACCACTCTCTTCACCTTTCTTTTACTCTCCATATACTCTACTCTTCAATTAACACTTCTGTTTTGTAAAAACCTCTCATAAGCTACCTTTTTCACTTATCACACCCTTTACTTCTTCATTCCACCACTCACTCCTCTTTCCTCCTGCACCCACCCTCCTATAGCCACAAACGTCTGCCCCACATTCTAATACTGCATTTTTAAAACTATCCCAACTCTCTTCAACCCCCCCACTACTCATACTTGCACTAGCCCACCTTTCTGCCAATAGTTGCTTATATCTCACCCTAACTTCCTCCTCCCTTAGTTTATACACTTTTACCTCTCTCTTACTTGCTGTTGCCATTTTCTTTTTGTCCCATCTACCTTTTACTCTAACTGTAGCTACAACCAAATAATGATCCGATATATCCGTTGCCCCTCTATAAACATGTACATCCTGAAGCCTACCCATCAACCTTTTATCCACCAATACATAATCCAACAAACTACTTTCCTTACGTGCTATATCATACCTTGTACGTATATTTATTTATCCTCTTTTTCATAAAATATGTATTACTTATTACCAAACCTCTTTCTACACATAGCTCAATTAATGGTTCCCCATTTACATTTACCCATGGCACCCCAAATTTACCTACTACTCCCTCCACAACATTTTTACCCACTTTAGCATTAAGATCCCCAACCACAATTACTCTCTCACTTGGTTCAAAACTCCCCACACACTCACTCAACATTTCCCAAAATCTCTCTCTCCTCTACACTTCTCTCTTCTCCAGGTGCATAAACACTTACTATAACCCACTTTTCACATCCAACCTTTATTTTACTCCACATAATCCTTGAATTTATACATTTATATTCCTTCTTTACCTGCCATAACTGATTATTCAACATTATTGCCACTCCTTCTTTAGCTCTAACTCTATTTGAAACCCCCGACCTAATCCCATTTATTTCTCCCCACTGAAACTCTCCTACCCCTTCAGCTTTGTCTCACTTAAAGCCAGGACATCCAGTTTCTTTTCATTCATAACATCTACAATCATCTCTTTCTTATCATTCGCACAACATCCACACACATTCAAACATCCCACTTTGACGGTTTTCTTCTTTTTCTTTTTAGTAAGCTATACAGGAAAAGGGGTTACTATCCCATTGTTCCCGGCATTTTAGTTGACTTTTACCATACGCATGGCTTACGGAGGAAAGATTCTTATACCACTTCCCCATGGATATGAAAGAAAAAGCAATAAGAACAAGAACTATTAAGATAAAATCAAAGAAAACTCAGATAAGTGTGTATACATAAATGTGTACATGTTTGCGTAGCGTGACCTAAGTGTAAGTAGAAATAGCAAGACGTACCTGAAATCTTGCATGTTTATGAGACAGAAAAAAGACACCAGCAATCCTACCATCATGTAAAACAAATACAGGCTTTCGTTTTACACTCACTTGGCAGGACGGTAGTACCTCCCTGGGTGGTTGCTGACTACCAACCTACTACCTACCTGTTTCTATGTTACGTATTAATATTGTTTATTATGTCATATTAGATGAATTGTGATAGATAAATAAGTCGTAGAGCTGATATTAGTGTCACAATGAAGCATTTTGCCTGCCTCCTCTCTCCTCTCCGTCTTCCATACTATAATAATAATAATAATAATACTTTATTGAGACATGGTACAATGATACTACATGGTAGACAAGAAACATAGTTATTAATGAGATGTACATGCCAAAAGCCCCTAATATGCTGTGCATTGCGGGCATTCTTAGGTCTACTTAATTCTAGACTACATGGAAAAAAGTTATGGTTGATAATTTATAAAATAAGTATAAAGTATAAAGGTAGAGAATTTTTTATTGCATTTATGGATTTAGAAAAGGCATATGATAGAGTGGATAGGGGAGCAATGTGGCAAATGTTGCAAGTGTATGGAATAGGTAGTAAGTTCTTAAGGCTGTAAAGAGTTTTTATGAGGATAGTGAGGCTCAGGTTAGGGTGTGTAGGAGAGAGGAGATTCTTCCTGGTAAAGTAGGTCTTAGACAGGGATGTGTAATGTCACCATGGTTGTTTAATATATTTATAGATGGGGTTGTAAAAGAAGTAAATGCTAGGGTGTTGGGGAGAGGGTGGGATTAAATTATGGAGAATTAAATGCAAAATGGGAGTTGACACAGTTACTTTTTGCTGATGATACTGTGCTTATGGGAGATTCTAAAGAAAAGTTGCAAGGTTAGTGGGCGAGTTTGGGAGAGGTGTAAAGGTAGAAAGTTAAAAGTGAACATAGATAAGAGTAAGGTGATGAGGGTATCAAAGCGATTTAAATAAAGAAAAATTGGATATCACATTGGAGAGAGGGATTATGGAAGAAGTAAATGTTTTCAGATATTTGGGAGTTGACGTGTCAGCGGATGGGTTTATGAAGGATGAGGTTAACCATAGAATTGATAAAGGAAAAAGGTGAGTGGTGCATTGAGGTATCTGTGGAGACAAAAACGTTATTCATAGAGGCAAAGAAGGGAATGTACGAAAGTATAGTGGTACCAACACTCTTATATGGGTGTAGGCATGGGTTGCAAATGCTGCAGCGGGAGGAGGCTGGAGGCAGTGGAGATGTCCTGTCTAAGGGCAATGTGTGGTGTAAATATTATGCAGAAAATTCGGAATGTGGAAATTAGGGAAGGTGTGGAGTTACTAAAAGTATTTGTCAGAGGGCTGAAAGGGGTTGTTGAGGTGGTTTGGTCATTTAGAGAATGGATCAAAGTAGAATGACTTGGAGGCGTATAAATCTGTAGGGAAGGAAGGCGGGGTAGGGGTCGTCCTAGAAAAGGTTGGAGGAAGGGTAAAGGAGGTTTTGTGGGCGAGGGCTTGGACTTCCAGCAAGCATGTGTGAGCGTGTTAGATAGGAGTGAATGGAGACGAATGGTTTTGGGACATGACGATCTGTTGGAGTGTGAGCAGGGTAACATTTTGTGAAGGGATTCAGGGAAACCAGTTAATTGATTTAGTTGGACTTGAGTCCTGGAAATGGGAAGTACAATGCCTGCACTTTAAAGGGGGGGTCTGAGATAGTGACAGCTGGGAGGGACTTTTCTCAGCTGTCGTATCTGACTCCTCTGCAAAGACAGTGATTATGTATGAGTGTGGTGAAAGTGTTGAATGATGATGAAAGTATTTTCTTTTTGGGGATTTTCTTTTTTTGGGTCACCCTGCCTCCGGTGGGAGGCGGCCGACTTGTTGAAAAAAAAAAAAAAAAAATATAATTGCGTATCTAAGTTATAAAGTTTGAATATAAGTTGAACATATCAATTAATTGTACAATGCAACTAATTGAGTGAGATAATAATTTAAAACAATTAGTTGCATTGCAGTTACAGTTTACGTGGTCATTATAATGTAAATGTTATGGAAATAGTTAGCTTAGTATGTATGTATTATTCAAAACAGGTTTTTACATTTAAGTGATTAGTCGCCAATAAAGGTAAGTGTGATGTTAAATGTTCATTTATACATGTTATGAGTGCTTTATATTTATTTGTCATTCTTTTATGTATGTAAATCTATATTTAATCTCTAAAAAATATTTTTAATACTCCTGGAGTGGCTGAAACGGATTAATTGAATTTACATTACAGTGGACCCGCCTAAGGCACCCGAAATCGTACAATTATGTAAGTATAATATTGTAAGTGCTTGTGGAAGTGTATTTTTGGGGGTCTGAAATTAGACTAACCTACGTGACATTATTTCTTAAGGAATAAAT
>WNWK01009003.1:60601-80186 GCA_009830355.1 Cherax destructor
GCACCCCAAATTTACCTACTACCCCTCCACAACTTTTTTACCCACTTTAGCATTAAGATCCCCAACCAAAATTCTCTCTCATTTGGTTAAAAACCCCCCACACCTCCCAACATTTCCCAAAATCTCTCTCTCTCCTCTACACTTCTCTCTTCCCCAGGTGCATAAACACTTACTATAACCCATTTTTTCACATCCAACCTTTTTTTTTACTCCACATAACCCTTGAATTTATACTTTTTATATTCCTTTTTTACCTGCCATAACTGATTATTCAACATTATTGCCACTCCTTTTTAAAGCTCTAATCTATTTGAAACCCCGCCCCTAATCCCATTTTTTCTCCCCACTGAAACCCCCCTTTTCCCCCTTCAGCTTTGTCCCCACTTAAAGCCAGGACATCCAGTTTCTTTTCATTCATAACATCTACAATCATCTCTTTCTTATCATTCGCACAACATCCACACACATTCAAACATCCCACTTTGACGGTTTTCTTCTTTTTTTTAGTAAGCTATACAGGAAAAGGGGTTACTATCCCATTGTTCCCGCATTTTAGTTGACTTTTACCATACGCATGGCTTACGGAGGAAAGATTCTTATTCCACTTCCCCATGGATATGAAAGAAAAAGCAATAAGAACAAGAACTATTAAGATAAAATCAAAGAAAACTCAGATGAGTGTGCATACATAAATGTGTACATGTTTGCGTAGCGTGACCTAAGTGTAAGTAGAAATAGCAAGACGTACCTGAAATCTTGCATGTTTATGAGACAGAAAAAGACACCAGCAATCCTACCATCATGAAAAACAAATACAGGCTTTCGTTTACACTACTTGGCAGGACGGTAGTACCTCCTGGGTGGTTGCTGACTACCAACCTACTACCTACCTGTTTCTATGTTACGTATTAATATTGTTTATTATGTCATATTAGATGAATTGTGATAGATAAATAAGTCGTAGAGCTGATATTAGTGTCACAATGAAGCATTTTGGCCTGCCTCCCTCTCTCCTCTCCGTCTTCCATACTATAATAATAATAATAATAATAATAATAATAATAATACTTTATTGAGACATGGTACAATGATACTACATGGTAGACAAGAAACATAGTTATTAATGAGATGTACATACCAAAAGCCCCTAATATGCTGTGCATTGCGGGCATTCTTAGGTCTACTTAATTCTAGACTACATGGTAAAAAGTTATGGTTGATAATTTATAAAATAAGTATAAAGTATAAAGGTAGAGAAGTTTTTATTGCATTTATGGATTTAGAAAAGGCATATGATAGAGTGGATAGGGGAGCAATGTGGCAAATGTTGCAAGTGTATGGAATAGGTAGTAAGTTACTTAAGGCTGTAAAGAGTTTTTATGAGGATAGTGAGGCTCAGGTTAGGGTGTGTAGGAGAGAGGGAGATTACTTCCTGGTAAAAGTAGGTCTTAGACAGGGATGTGTAATGTCACCATGGTTGTTTAATATATTTATAGATGGGGTTGTAAAAGAAGTAAATGCTAGGGTGTTGGGGAGAGGGTGGGATTAAATTATGGAGAATTAAATGCAAATGGGAGTTGACACAGTTACTTTTTGCTGATGATACTGTGCTTATGGGAGATTCTAAAGAAAAGTTGCAAAGGTTAGTGGACGAGTTTGGGAGAGTGTGTAAAGGTAGAAAGTTAAAGTGAACATAGATAAGAGTAAGGTGATGAGGGTATCAAACGATTTAAATAAAGAAAAATTGGATATCACATTGGAGAGAGGGATTATGGAAGAAGTAAATGTTTTCAGATATTTGGGAGTTGACGTGTCAGCGGATGGGTTTATGAAGGATGAGGTTAACCATAGAATTGATGAAGGAAAAAGGTGAGTGGTGCATTGAGGTATCTGTGGAGACAAAAACGTTATTCATAGAGGCAAAGAAGGAATGTACGAAAGTATAGTGGTACCAACACTCTTATATGGGTGTGAAGCATGGGTTGCAAATGCTGCAGCGAGGAGGAGGCTGGAGGCAGTGGAGATGTCCTGTCTAAGGGCAATGTGTGTGTAAATATTATGCAGAAAATTCGGAATGTGGAAATTAGGAGAAGGTGTGGAGTTACTAAAAGTATTTGTCAGAGGGCTGAAGAGGGTTGTTGAGGTGGTTTGGTCATTTAGAGAGAATGGATCAAAGTAGAATGACTTGGAGAGCGTATAAATCTGTAGGGGAAGGAAGGCGGGGTAGGGGTCGTCCTAGAAAAGGTTGGGGGGAAGGGGTAAAGGAGGTTTTGTGGGCGAGGGCTTGGACTTCCAGCAAGCATGTGGAGCGTGTTAGATAGGAGTGAATGGAGACGAATGGTTTTTGGGACATGACGATCTGTTGGAGTGTGAGCAGGGTAACATTTTGTGAAGGGATTCAGGGAAACCAGTTAATTGATTTAGTTGGACTTGAGTCCTGGAAATGGGAAGTACAATGCCTGCACTTTAACCCTTTGGGGGTCGACAGGCCTTCTCAGGAAAGTGTTCCTGGGGTCGAAATTTTTTTGGAAAAAAAAAAATTAATTTTTCTTCCGAAATGATAGAGAATCTTTTCCGATCATAACGCCACCAAAATTATGAAATTTGATCGAAAACTAACGGAATTATGCTTTGCGAAATTAGCGGCAGCCATGACACTTACGCATCGACGATTTTGCCCACTTTGAGCCCTATTTTCGACAAATTCCAATGTGTCAGTCTCCTAAAATTATAGCTATTTCACTAGATCTCCATTTCGTCTATCGATTGCGTACATGAAACCGCCTATTTACCAATTTCATCTACCCAAAATAGTGGTCAGAAAATGGAAATTTTCCAATTTCACACAAATTTCAAACGATGCTAATTTCAAAATAGGGTCCAGAGTAAACAAGGCAGACATTCCTGGCACTAAAATAACATGTTCTCTGTTCATTAGTCACGTCTCCAGGCCCCTGTTCCTTTACTTTTGCTTTTCATTTTGAATTTTTATTCTCACAAAATAGAAGATTTACTGTTATGTATATAACTGCATCATTGTAAAAATAGTATAAATAATATCAGAGCACTTGTGCATGAATATAAGACTCGCCAGTGTATGTGTATTGGAGGCATGGTGTGATTTGTTTACTCTTGAACATCGTCAAAAATCAAACATTTTCACTACTTTGAGCTCAATTTCAAGGTACTTGTCATTGTCATACCAATCAAAATCATCTCTATTTCTGTAATATATTTTCCATTCTATCAAATGAGACCAAGAAAACGAGAATACATCAATAAAAACTATACGAAAATCGACTGCAAAGTCGCTGTTTTAATCGAAAAAAACGGTCAGAGTTTTTTTTCACTCATTATGCAGTGTGTACTGCAGGATTTTTTTTATACTGCGCACACTGACCACACAGACCCATTCTTTCATATGTATGCCTACCAGACGTTTTCTGCTTAAATTGAGGCCGCTAGAATTTGGGCGTACTAGTACGGCACCAACCCCTGCTCGTAAAACGTACTAGTACGGCACCGACCCCCAAAGGGTTAAAGGAGGGGTCTGAGATAGTGACAGCTGGGAGGGACTTTTCTCAGCTGTCGTATCTGAGCTCCTCTGCAAAGACAGTGATTATGTATGAGTGTGGTGAAAGTGTTGAATGATGATGAAAGTATTTTCTTTTTGGGGATTTTCTTTCTTTTTGGGTCACCCTGCCTCGGTGGGAGGAGGCCGACTTGTTGAAAAAAAAAAAAAAAAAGTATAATTGCGTATCTAAGTTATAAAGTTTGAATATAAGTTGAACATATCAATTAATTGTAGCAATGCAACTAATTGAGTGAGATAACAATTTAAAACAATTAGTTGCATTGTAGTTACAGTTTACGTGGTCATTATAATGTAAATGTTATGGAAATAGTTAGCTTAGTATGTATGTATTATTCAAAACAGGTTTTTACATTTAAGTGATTAGTCGCCAATAAAGGTAAGTGTGATGTTAAATGTTCATTTATACATGTTATGAGTGCTTTATATTTATTTGTCATTCTTTTATGTATGTAAATCTATATTTAATCTCTAAAAAAATATTTTTTTTAATACTCCTGGGTGGCTGAAAACGGATTAATTGAATTTACATTACAGTGGACCCCCGCCTAACGAGCACCCCGGAAATCGTACAATTATGTAAGTATAATATTGTAAGTGCTTGTGGAAGTGTATTTTTGGGGGTCTGAAATAGACTAACATACGTGACATTATTTCTTAAGGAAGTAAATTCATTCGGTAATGGCACTTCAGCTTGCTTCTGGAATGAATTTTGCTCGTTAGGCGGGGGTCCACTGTATTTCTTATGGGAAAATGGCTTCAGTTTTCGTTGATTTCAGTTTTAGTCGATCCCTCTGGAACGGATTAAACACGAAAACGGAGGGTTGACTGTATTGTTAAAAGTTCACTAGCTGGTTAAAAGGATTTTAGGTACAGTGGTACCCTGAGTTTCAGCCATAATTCATTCCAGAAGGCTGTTTGAGTGCTGTTACCGAACGAATTTGTTACCAAAAGGAATAATGTAAATTTAATTAGTCTGTTTCAGACCCCCAAAAATACACTTACAAAAGCACTTACAATAATACACTTACATAATTGTTCGAGTTGGGAGCTGTTCGAAACTCGGGGTACCACTGTACAGTGGTACCTCGACATACGAGCAGCTCCCAACTCAAACAATTATGTAAGTGTATTTCTGTAAGTGCTTTTGTAAGTGTATTTTTGGGGGTCTGAAACGGATTAAACTAATTCACATTATTCCTTATGGGAACAAATTTGTTCAGTATCGGCACTCAAACAGCCTTTTGAAAATAATTAAACTCGTAACTCGAGGTACTTCTGTATTGTTACATATATGCATTATAAAGTGGTACACTATTTAAAATGGTCCTATATACATAGTAGAACTTTTTCATAATTTTTTCAACACACTGGCCATATCCCACTAAGGCAGGATGACCTAAAAAGAAAAACGAAAGTTTCTCTTTTTAAATTTAGTAATGTATACAGGAGAAGGGGTTACTAGCCTCTTGCTCCTGGCATTTTAGTTGCCTGTTACGACACACATGGCTTACGCAGGAAGAATTCTATTTCACTTCCCCATTGAGTTTTTTGTAATTGTGATTGAAAAAGCATATTCGAGATTGAAAGTTATTCCACTCATTATTCAGTTTTTGGTGTAATTTTGTAGTTGCTTGATTTTTTTTTTTTTTTGAGGAATCAGCTGTCTTCCACTGAGGCCAGGTGACTAAAAAGAAAAACATAACTTTTTCTTCTTAACTTTAGTAATTTATAGGAGAAAGTATTACTAGCACCGTGCTGTCAGCATTTTAGTCACCTCTTATGACACACATGACTTACAGAGAAAGGATTCTTTTCTACAGGTCGGGGGGGTAAAGTGTCAGAAGAATTAGGTAGGTGGTGGGGAGGCAAGAGTTTGGGGCAATGTTGGGATCTCTTGCGAAATATAATGGTGATAAAAAATGCTCATAAGTTAACTGCAAGTGATATGGAGAAACTTGGATGGGGTAAAAGTGTGGAAGAAGGTGTAGGGAATACCCTATGTATGATTGGGGCAATATATGGAAGGGATTCAAGAGTTTGTTATTGAGATCCAGAGACCGGAACTTATGTATAGATTCTTACATGGAGCGGTGGCATCGAAAGCAGCTTTATTTAGGATGGGCATAGTTAAGGACGGGAGTTGTGACAGGTGTGGGATGCAGGAGACAGGGTATCATGCAATATATTTTTGTGAGGATTTAGGGCGGGTAGGGAATGGATGGGTAGGGTATTAAGAAAATTGGGAGGGGTGGCATAACAGTATTAAGGGCAATAAGTTTGGATATAAATGGTATGAGTCAACAGGTGCGAAGGGATTAATGCACTTAATGGTTGACTATGTGTGCGTGTCATGGAGGTTGAAAACCACGGGGTAAGGGAGCGTATCAGGGCGCTTGCAGCAAGTATGATTGCAACAAGAAATAGGAATAGATGTGTGTATGGGGGAGATGGGAGGGCTTTCTCGGAGCAATACAAAGAAATGAGTTTAAGGGACTTAGTGGAAGCATAGGAAATAATGAATGTAAAAGGGCTTGACACTAGGGGGAATTAAGGGAGAAAGTAGGGAGGGGAGGGGTAGCTGGGTGGTGGTACAAACGGAATGGTTGGGTAGTAGGGAAGGAAATAGGATTTTACTGGGGGGGGGGTAGTGTAGGTATGTAAGTATGTACGGGAATTAAGATAGTGAGGAAATAAGGGGAGGGAAAGGATGACGGATGACAAAAGATAATTTTAATGCAAAGGGAGACGGATGATGACCAGCGGAGGTAAGGATAGTGTATGTGATGTTGGTAAATTACTAAAATAGACGGACAAAATAGACGACTTGAATTCATTAAAGTAAGGGGAAAAATGAAGGTTTACTTTGCATAAAGCAGAATAGGTGTGGTGGAGATATTATATAACGTATGTGCTATGTCCAGATGTTGTTAAGTGAAAATAGTGTGGAAGGAAGGCTGAAGTTAACGCATTGTTAAGTTTGCAAAAATCGGTTCAAACATGTTAATGTGAATAATGGTGTTTCAAGATATGAGTGGATGAATTACTGTTACAATATACAGATATACAGAATAATAACTACGAAGCTTGAGGTCAAGGTACGAGTGGAAGTGTGTATGTAGGTATGAAAGATGATTGGTGTTACTTTCACAGATGATGTCAAGTCATATCATATAAGAATTACTTTATGATGAACAATGGATTAACATATATGTCGAGTGTCATAAAAAATTGTGGTTGAGATATATACAGTTTTATGTATAAATATAAAGCATACAAAATGTAGTGGAGAAAGTGGACACCTTGTGGTATGTACATCAGGGAATGACTTTGGGAGGACGAGTGCTGATAAATTATAAGGCTACTGCAGAAGTACATAAATGTATGTTATAAGGGAATATATTTATGTTGTTGAAGTATTGAAGATGAAAGGAAGAATTTTGGTGTATAAAATGTAGTCTTATTAGTTTGGGGCAAAATCACATTTAAAAGTTGTTGTAAGTGATTAATGCATAGCATAATGCAGAGGAGGGAACAGAGTAAACTCAGAGAGGAGGTGTAGAGTAATAACACCTAGGGATGACATATTTACATATTTACACCTTGGGTGTATATACTTTGTTGTGAAAATATTAATGTATGTCAAAGGGTCAATAGCATAGGAGAGGAACAGAAGGAGATATTGTACAGTAAGAAAATATAAAGACTTATGTGTTGTAGACGTCAGTCCTACAGTTCAATTTGTATGTAGTATTGATAATGTAGTCTGGGAATGTTGTTGTTTCCATAAATGTATCAATATCATGCCTTACAGACATTATATTTTTTTTTTGTTTGTTTGCTCTGTATATATATATATGTGTTTTAAATAAAATATAAAAAAAAAAAATAACTCATTACAGTTGTGGCTGGGTGTAGACTAATAGATTGCTCATTGCTTTATAATTTGTTCATGAGTGCAACCATGTACAGACGTAAGTAAATTTACTTACATGATTCATTACCTTGTAACTAGTGAATTAATTACCATTGTACCTTGTTCAGCTATCAAAACTTTGGGGCCCAGTCTCTGGACCCTATATATACCTCTGTAATCTGCAAATACCTTTGTAACTTGTCATGATTGTGACCATCTGAGTTCATTACCTTTGTAACTTGCTCAGCCATCAAACTTTGAGGTCCAGTCCCTGGACCCATTATGTACCTCTGTAATCTTTTGACTACCGCCCACAGGATGGGTATGGGGTGCATAATAAAGATATCAAACTAACTAACTTCTACTTCCTCATGGAGAATTATTATTATTATTAATATTATTATTATTATTATTATTATTATTATTCCAGCCAGATCTCAACCCCCTAAGTCCCTTCTGTACAAAATGTCTTAAGTCTCCCCATAATCTACATGTCTGTTCTCTATGTACAATATTTTACCTGTATACTGCAGGAAACAATATTATTATTATTATTATCCCTAAGTCCCTTCTATACAAAACTGACATACCACGAGCGGGGATAGAACCCGCGGGTTCTATCCCCGCCCGTGGTATGGTTTGTTTGCAATCATGTCATTACGATTTCGTGAATCATGAGTTATACAAAATGTCTAAGTGACCCGTGAATCTACGTGTGTATAAATGGTTTACAAAAGTGAAAAGTTGATAAATGAGACACTTGTGCAACATTTGGGTATCTTTATTCTGGAAATGTTTCATCACACAGTCGCTTCTTCGGTCCAGTGCAGTGAAAGGTGAAAGATGAGGAGGAGTTTGAGGTAATCAGTCGCTCAGCTTGGAGTCATGTTCATCTTTGTGTGGAATTTTGTAGATTATTATGATGTTAGTAATACAGTATATTGGTTGCAGGTTGTGACTGACCAAACTCCCGAGGAAATCACACTGTCAACCGTACGTGAAAAGTTTCTAAACACCTTCAGAAGTGAGATCCCTTACACACTCCAGTTCAAGATTGAATACTGGGAGCTCACACAGTCTGGTAAGTCAGCACAGTCACTAATTGTTACTTTTATGGATTTCTAAGAGATTCTGATAGGCTTAAAATTATATAGGTGCATAAAATGACAATTATTGCCATTGTAGGCTTAAGTTAGGCCTAATTTTGCCTGAAATGCTCTGCATAACCATGGCCTTTCAGCATGTACAAATGTCACCCATCTCTGTACAAAGATTGCATCTTTTAACAGATTTTCATAGGCTTAACGTTATATAGATGCATAAAACGACTTAAAATTAAAAAGAAATGTTGCGGTTCAATGTCATTGTAGTTAAAAGGTCAGAACACTTCTGGCAGGACAGCAGTTGAGCGAGGGATGATGAATGTGTTTTTTTTCTTTGGGTCGCAATAAATACAAAAATACTGTGATAAAAAGTATTGGTATGTATGAGTGTATTGTGTGTATAAGTACATAGTGTGTGTTTACCTGGAGAGAGTTTCGGGGGTCAACACCCCTGCGGCCCAGTCTGTGACCAGGCTTCATGGTGGATCAGGGCCTGATCAACCAGGCTGTTACTGCTGGCTGCATGCAGTCCAACATACGAACCACAGCCTGGCTGGTCAGGTACTGACTTTAGGTGCCTGTCCAGTACCTGCTTGAAGACAGCCAGGGGTCTATTAGTAATGCCCCTTATGTATGCTGTGAGGCAGTTGAACAGCCTTGGGCCCCTGACACTTATTGTGTTGTCTCTCAATGTGTGTAAGTACATAGTGTGTATAAGTACATAGTGTAAGTACATAGTGTGTATAAGTACATATTGTGTATAAGTACATAGTGTAAGTACATAGTGTGTATAAGTACATAGTGTAAATACATAGTGTGTATAAGTAGCCAGGGGTCTATTAGTAATCCCCCTTACGTATGCTGTAAGGCAGTTGAACAGTCTTGGGCCCCTGACACTTATTGTGTTGTCTCTCAATGTGTGTAAGTACATAGTGTGTATAAGTACATATTGTGTATAAGTACATATTGTGTATAAGTACATATTGTGTATAAGTACATATTGTGTATAAGTACATATTGTGTATAAGTACATAGTGTGTATAAGTATATAGTGTAAGTACATATTGTGTATAAGTACATAGTGTAAGTACATAGTGTGTGTAAGTACATAGTGTGTATAAGTATATAGTGTGTGTAAGTACATAGTGTGTATAAGTACATTGTGTATAAGTACATTGTGTATAAGTCATCATTGTGTATAAGTACATATGTGTATAAGTACATTGTTAAGTACATAGTGTGTATTAGACATGTGTAAGTACATAGTGTGTGTAAGTACATAGTGTAAGTACATAGTGTGTATAAGTACATAATGTAAGTACATAGTGTGTATAACTACATAGTGTAAGTACATAGTGTGTATAAGTACATAGTGTGTATAAGTACATAGTGTGTTTAAGTACATAGTGTGTGTAAGTACATAGTGTGTATAAGTACATAGTGTGTATTAGTACATAGTGTGTGTAAGTACATAGTGTGTATAAGTACATAGTGTGTATAAGTACATAGTGTGTGTAAGTACATAGTGTGTGTAAGTACATATGTAGTGTGTTAGATAGGAGTGAGTGGAGACCAGTGGTTTTTATATCTTAGTGATGGAGTGAATAATGATTAAAGTGTTTCTTCTTTTTCAGGCCACCCTGCCTTGGTGGTCACCCTGCCTTGGTGGTCACCCTGCCTTGGTGGTCACCCTGCCTTGGTGGTCACCCTGCCTTGGTGGTCACCCTGCCTCGGTGGTCACCCTGCCTCGGTGGGAACCCTGCCTCGGTGGTCACCCTGCCTCGGTGGTCACCCTGCATCGGTGGTCACCCTGCCTTGGTGGGAAACCTGCCTCGGTGGGAAACCTGCCTCGGTGGTCACCCTGCCTTGGTGGTCACCCTGCCTTGGTGGCCACCCTGCCTCAGTGGTCACCCTGCCTTGGTGGGAACCGGCAGATGTGTTAATTTTTTTTTTTTTTTAACAAGTCTGCCGTCTCCCACTGAGGCAGGGTGACCCAAAAAGAAAGAAAATCCCCATAAAGAAAATACTTTAATCATCATTCAACACTTTCACCTCACTCGTACATAATCACTGTCTTTGGAGAGGCGCTCAGATACGACAGTTTAGAATATTCCCTCCAAACTTCTAATATCCCAAACTCCTCCTTCAAAATGCAGGCATTGTACTTCCCATTTTCAGGACTCAAGTCTGGCTAACCGGTTTCCCTGAATCCCTTCACTAAATATTACCCCGCTCACACTCCAACAGCTCATCAGGTCCCAGAAACCATTCATCTCCATTCACTCCTATCTAACACGCACACACACGATTGCTGGAAGTCCAAGACCCTCGCCCACAAGACCTCCTTTACCCCCTCCCTCCAACCTTTTCTAGGACGACCCCTACCCCTCCTTCCTTCCCCTACAGATTTATACGCTCTCCAAGTCATTCTACTTTGATCCATTCTCTCTAAATGACCAAACCACCTCAACAACTCCTCTTCAGCCCTCTTGACTAATACTTTTAGTAACTCCACACCTCCTCCTAATTTCCACACTCCGAATTCTCTGCATAATATTTACACCACACATTGCCCTTAAACAGGACATCTCCACTGCCTCCAGCCGCCTCCTCGCTGCAGCATTTACAACCCATGCTTCACACCTATATAAGTGTTGGTACCACTATACTTTCATACATTCCCTTTGCCTCCATGGATAACGTATTTTGTCTCCACAGATACTTCAATGCACCACTCACCTTTTTACCTTCATCAATTCTGTGGTTAACCTCATCCTTCATAAACCCATCCGCTGACAAGTCAGCTCCCAAATATCTGAAAACATTCACTTCTTCCATACTCCCTCTCTCCAGTGTGATATCCATTTTTTTTTATCTAAGTTGTTTGATACCCTCATCATCTTACTCTTATCTATGTTACTCTTATCTATGTTCACTTTCAACTTTCTACCTTTACACACCCTCACAAACTCATCCACTAACCTTTGCAGCTTTTCTTTAGAATCTCCCATAAGCACAGTATCATAAGCAAAAAGTAACTGTGTCAACTCCCATTTTGTACTTGATTCCCCATAATTTAATCCCACCCCTCTCCCCAACACCCTAGCATTTACTTCTTTTACAACCCCATTTATAAATATATTAACCCTTTCAGTCGAGACCCCCCGATCCTATCCTTAACCCTTTCAGGGTTATTGACGTACTAGTACGGCTTACGCCCTGGGGTTATTGACATACTAGTACGCCTAAATTCTAGCGCCCTCAAATCAAGCAGAAACAGGCTGTTAGGTCTAGATGTGATAGAATGGGTCTGTGTGGTCAGTGTGCGCAGTATAAAAAAATTCCTGCACCACACAGTGCATAATGAGGAAAAAAAAACTTTGACGGTGTTTTTGGTTTAAAACAGCGACTTTGCAGTCTATTTTCGTATGGTATTTATTGATGTATTCTCGTTTTCTTGGTCTCATTTGATAGATTGGAAGATATATTACAGAAATGGAGATGACTTTGATTGGTTTGACAACGACAAGTACTTTGAAATTGAGCTCAAATTAGCGAAAATGTTCGATTTTTGACGATGTTCAAAAGTAAATAAATCACACCATGCATCCAATACACATCAACTGGCGAGTCTAATATTCATGCACAAGTTCTCTAATGTTATTTATACTATTTTTACAATGATGTAGTTGTATACATAACAGTAAATCTTCTATTTTTTTGTGAGAATAAAAAATTCAAAATGAAAAGCAAAAGTAATGTAAGAGGGGCCTGCAAACGTGACTAATGAACAGAGAAGACGTTATTTTAGTGCCAGGAATATCTGCCTTGTTTATTCTGGACCCTATTTTGAAATTGGCATCGTTTGAAATTTGTGTGAAATTGGCCAAATTGCCGTTTTCTGACCACTATTTTGGGTAGTTGTAATTGGTAAATAGGCGGTTTCTTGTACTCATTCGATAAAAGAAATAAAGTTCTAACGAAATAGCTATAATTTTAGTTGACTGAAACATTGGAATTTGCCGAAAATAGGGCTCAAAGTGGGCGAAATCGCCGATGCGTAAGTGTCATGGCTACCGCCAACTTCACAAAAGCATAATTCCGTTAGTTTTCGATCAAATTTCATAATTTTTGTGGCGTTATGATCAGAAAAAGATTCTCTATCATTTCATAAGAAAAAATAATTTTTTTTTTTTTTAAATTCTTGGACCCTGAGAACGAGTTTCGGAGATCCCCCTTGGACCCTGAAAGGGTTAACTCACTCTCAGGATCGAAAAATTAAAATAAAATTATTTTTTCATATGAAATGATAGAGAATCTTTTCTGATCATAATGACACCAAGAGTATGAAACTTGATGAAAAACTTACAGAATTATGCTCTCGCGAAGTTAGCGGTCTTGACGATATTTCCGCATCGGCGATTTCGCCCACTTCGAGCCCTATTTTCAGCCAATTCCAATGTTTCAGTCTACTAAAATCATAGCTATTTCGCTAGAATTCTATTCTATCGATTGAGTACAAGAAACCGCCCATTTAGCGATTTCAACTATCCAATAAAGTGGTCAGAAATTGGCAATTTGGCCAATTTCACACAAATTTCAAAAGATGCCAATTTCAAAATAGGATCCAGAATAAACAAGACAGACATTCCTGGCACTAAAATAACATTTTATCCGGTCATTAGTCACGTCTCCAGGCCCCTCTTATATTACTGTGCTTTTCATTTTGAATTTTTCTCACAAAAAATTAGAATATTTACTGTTATGTATACTACAGCATCATTGTAAAAACTGTATAAATAATATCAGCGCACTTGTGCAAGAATATTAGACTCAACATCGGCAAAAATCAAACATTTTCGCTACTTTGCGCTCAATTTCAAGGTACAGTGGACCCCCACCTAACGAGCACCCCAGAAATCGTACAATTATGTAAGTATATAATATTGTAAGTGCTTGTGGAAGTGTATTTTTGGGGGTCTGAAATAGACTAACCTACGTGACATTATTTCTTAAGGAAGTAAATTTGTTCGGTAATGGCACTGGAGCAGGCTTCTGGAATGAATTTTGCTCGTTAGGCGGGGTCCACTGTACTTGTCATCGTGAAACCAATCAAAATTATCTCTATTTCTGTAATATATCTTCCATTCTATTACATGAGACCAAGAAAACTAGAATACAGTCATAAATACTATATGAAAATAGACTGCAAAAGTTGCTGTTTTAACCCTTTGAGGGTCGGTCACGTACTAGTATGTCATTGCAGCCAGAGTCGGTCACGTACTTGTACTCATAAATTCTAGCACCTTCAAATCTGGTGGAAGAAAGCTGGCAGGCCTACATATGAAAGAATGGGTCTGCGTGATTAGTGTGCACAGTATAAAAAGAATCCTGAAGCATGCAGTGCATAATGAGAAAAAAAAACTCTGACCATGTTTTTGGTTTAAAACGGCTACTTTCGAGTGTATTTTTGTATGGTTTTTATGGTTGTATTCTGGTTTTCTTTGTCTCATTTGATAGAATGGAAGATATGGTACAGAACTAGTGATGATTTTGATTGATTTTACGATGACAAGTACCTTGAAACTGAGCGCATATTAGCGAAAATGTTCGATTTTTGCCGATGTTCAAGAGTAAACAAATCACGCCATGCGTCCAATACACATCAACTGGCATGTCTAATATTCTTGCACAAGCACATTAATATTATTTATACCATTTTTACAATGATGCAGTTGTATACATAACAGTAAATCTTCTATTTTTTGTGAGAATAAAAATTCAAAATGGAAAGCAAAAGTAATGTAAGAGGGGCCTGGAGACGTGACTGATGAACAGATAAAATGTTATTTGAGTGCCAGGAATATCTGTCTCGTTTATTCTGGACCCTATTTTGAAATTGGTATCTTTTGAAATATGTGTGAAATTGGCCAAATTGCCAATTTCTGACCACCTTATTGGGTAGTTGAAATCGGTAAATTGGCGGTTTCTTATACGCAATTGATAGAACAAATAGAATTCTAGCAAAATTGCCATAATTTTAGTAGACTGAAACATTGAAATTTGCCGAAAATAAGGCTCAAAGTGGGCGAAATCGCCGATGTGTAAATATCGCCAATACCGCTAACTTCGCGAGAGCATAATTCCATTAGTTTTCCATCAAATTTCATAATTTTGGTGTCGTTATGATCAGAAAAAGATTATCATTTCATAAGAAAAAAATAATTTTTTTTTTTTTTTTTTTTTAATTTTCGACCCTGAGAACAAGTTTGGGAGAGGGCCTCTCAACCCTCTCGATCCTCATTATGCACTTTGTCAAAAACCCTGAAAGGGTTAACCCTTTCAGGGTCCAGAGGCCAAATTTCAGAGGGTGCATCAGTGTCCAAGAATTTAAAAAAAAAAAAAGTTCTTATTTTTTCTTATGAAATGGTAGAGAATCTTTTTCTGAAGGTAATAAAACAGAAAGTACAAAATTTGCTGAAATTATGCTCTCGTGAATTTTGATGTTTCAGCGATATTTACTGATCGGCGATTTTGCTGACTTTGACTCCCATTTTAGTCCAATTACATTATTCCAGTCGACCAAATTCTTAGCTATTTCACTAGTATTACTTCCATTCTATCGATTTAGCACAAGAAATCGCCCAGTCAACTGTTTCAACTACAAAATAAAGTGATCGGAAATTGGTAATTTAGCCAATTTAACTCAAAATTCAAAATATTACAATTTCAAAATAAGGTGCAGAATAAACACTGCAGGCATTCCTGGCACTAAACTAACATTTCCTCTGTTTATTAGTTACATTTTCAGTCTTTACAAATTAATTCCATTTTGATTTTTTATTCAAATAATGAATTTTTATTCAAACCAAAAAATTGAAGATTTACTGTTGTGCAATATTGTAATAATTGTGCAAATAATATCACCACATTTGTGAACATATATTAGACCCACCAGCTGGCGCGTATTAGACGTGTGAGGTCATTTGTTTACTCTTGAACATCGGCAAAAATTTAACATTTCTGCTACTTTGAGCTCAGTTTCAAGCCATTTCCAGTACTAAAACCAATCAAAATCATCTCTATATCTGTAATATATTTTCCATTCTATCAAATGAGACCAAGAAATCGCAAATACAACTATAAAAATTATACGAAAAAACACCGCAAAGTTGCTGTTTTAATCGAAAATTACGGTCTCATTTTTTTTCCTCATTATGCACTGTGTGCTGCAGAATTTGTTTTATGTGGTGCACACTTACCACATAGATGTATTCTCTCATATCTAGGCCCAAATTTACCACTCACAGCTTATCTGAGTGAGCTGAGCTCATGGCGTAGAACTACAGTTTGGACCCTGAACTCAAAGCCGTAGAACTACGGCACAGACCCTGAAAGGGTTAAACAACCATGGTAACATTACATATCCCTGTCTAAGACCTACTTTTACCAGGAAGTAATCTCTCTCTCTCTCCTACACACCTGAGCCTCACTTTCCTTATAAAAACTCTTACAGAATTTAATAACTTACTACCTATTCCATACACTTGCAACATCTGCCACATTGCTCCGCTATCCACTCTATCATGTGCCTTTTCTAGATCCATAAATGCAATGAAAACTTCCCTACTTTTATCTAAATATTGTTAACATAAGAAAAGATATGTACAGTGGACCCCCGCTATTCGAACACTCCAAAACTCACCCTTTTATGTAAGTTTATTATTGTAAGTGCTTTTATAAGTGTATTTTTGGGGGTCTGAAATGGACTAATCTAATTACATCATTCCTTATGGGAATAAATTCGTTTGGTAACAGCACTTGAACAGCATTCTGGAATGAGGGTGAGTTTTGGAGTGTTCGAATACTATATACAGTGGACCCCCGAGTTTCGTAAACCCCGGAAATCGTACATTTATGTAAGTATAATATTGTAAGTGCTTGTGGAAAAGTATTTTTGGGGGTCTGAAATAGACTAACCTACGTGACATTTTTTCTTAAGGGGGTAAATTCGTTCGGTAATGGCACTTGAGCAGACTTCAGGAGTGAAGTTTTTATGAAACTCGGGGGTCCACTGTATTTTGTTACATGTGAACTACATTACTATATACTGCATAAAATGAACTATTTGTATGTATGTTGTATTTTCAGAGGTGCTTAGTATTATGGTACAAGTAATGTGCAGGAGAGAAGGCTTGGTGCGCCTGATAGTGGGCGGCAGTGGAAGCGTCGTGTCGCAGATTGCGAAAGCGGCAGAGCAATCGCTGCGCAATACATTTAGAACGGAAGTTATGCTTAAGCTGAATGTGGTTTCCAATTCCAAGAAGAAGTATAAGAGATGATAAGTAATTACAGTAGTGTCTTAGTATCCGTGGGTGAGGTGATAAGTAATTACAGTAGTGTCCTGGTATCCGTGGGTGATTTGTTCCAAGACCTACCATGGATGTTGGAAACACTGGATAGTTGTAAACCCTATATGTAAGTCATATTTCGTTTACATACATATCTATGATAAAGTTTAATTAGTAATTTAATTACACTTTTTCACTGATGGGAAGAACTTCACAACTTCTCTTAGACTTTGAACAACTGTCACCATCACTATTTTTGTGCTTTGTCCATATTATTAAGCAAAATTAAGGCTTATTTTTGGTTCATGGTAAACCATATAGACTATGGGTGGTCAATAATTGTACATTCTGTACTTAACAAGAGACATGGTAAACCACACAACAAAAGTAAATTTTTGATGAGTATTTCATAATATTTTTATCCCAATTTCCATGAGTGTACAGTATTTTCTGGTTGTAAAATAAAATACAGTTTTTTAATCAGCTGTTTCCTACCAAGGTAGGGTGATAAAAAAAACACATTTACCATCATTCAATAGCTGTCTTGCCAAAGGTATGCAGAAATCACAATTCAAATGACCTGAACTACAGTATCCTCACCTCTTACAGTGTAGAGGTACTGTACTTCACACTTCCTGGAGTGGTAGTGTAGTGGTAGTACACTACCACTGCACTACCACTGTAATTGTAAGTGGTAGAGTAGTGGTTTACCTGGAGAGGGTTTTGGGGTCAACGCCCCCATGGCTCTGTCTGAGACCAGGCCTCATAATGAATGTATCAAGAATTTCCTTAAAAAAACTCACTACCTCTATAACAAACATTGCCCTAAAAAAACTAAACAGATCACAGCTAAGAGACTTAACAGTCCCTGGCTAACACCCAGCATCGTTAAATCCATTAACAAAAGGCACCAATATGAAAAACAGTACAGAAGGGGTCAAATAACCAGAGAACAATCCAAACGCTACTCATCAATCCTTACCAGCCTGATAAGAAGGTCAAAAAAATTGTATTATGAGAACAGACTACATAACATAAAAGGTGATATGAAAAAGACCTGGAAAACCCTATCTGAAATTCTAGGAAATAAAAAGATATCCAAAAACAAAACCATCAAATTAACAAAATCAGATGAACCCCTACTCTCACCAACTGAGACAGCAAACAGACTTAATGTTTTCTTCTCCATCATAGGAAAGAATCTAGTGAGTAAAATCCCAAGCTCAAACACCCGTCCATCAGACTACCTCACCAACACCTACCCGAATACACTATTCTTAGCTCCAACCAACCCAATAGAAGTCTCGCTCATCAACACCCTTAAAAACAAGACAGGAGACATAAACAGCTTACCACCTTTTATGTACAAAAAAGCTTCTCAGGTACTGTCACCTATTATTCCAACACTCTTCAACAAATCCACTGAAGCCTCTACCTTCCCATCAGTTCTCAAAATAGCGAGGGTCACCCCGATCCACAAAGTAGATGATCAAGCAGACTTGAATAATTATAGACCAATATCTAACTTACCTTTGCTTTCTAAAATCTTTGAAAAATTAATTCATAGGCAGATCTATTCCTACCTCGTCTCACACAACGTACTCAACCCCTGTCAGTTTGGATTCAGGACTAACAAGAGCACAAATGATGCTATTATACACATGCTAGAGCTAATATACACCACACTTGAGAAGAAAGAAGTCCCACTGGGAATCTTCATTGATTTATGCAAAGCTTTTCATACAGTCGACCATGATTTACTGCTCACAAAATTAGCATACTATGGTATAAGAGGACACTCACTCAACTACCTAAAGTCATACCTTAGTAACAGAAGCCAATACGTGTACACAAATGGAGCTAACTCTTCCACACAACAAATTACAGTTGGTGTCCCACAAGGAAGTGTCCTAAGACCACTCCTATTCCTCATTCACATCAATGACCTACCAAATGCATCACAACTACTCAAACCCAGATTGTTTGCAGATGACACTACATATGTCTTCTCTCACCCAAACCAGTCATACTGGCCAACACGGTTAATGCTGAATTACAGAAAATATCAACCTGGATGATGACTAATAAGCATACTCTCAATACTGACAACACCTACTTTATACAGTTTGGAAACAAAGCCACAAATGTTCCACTTAACATAACGCTCAATGGTTCACCCATCACAAGACTCACAGAGGGAAAATTCCTAGGAATCCACATTGACAGTAGCCTTAAATTCCAAACACACACACAACAAATTTCCAAGAAAATATCAAAGACAGTGGGCATACTATCAAAGATACGCTACTATGTGCCTCAATCAGCTCTCCTTACACTGTATCATTCACTCATCTACCCTTATCTCACCTATCGAATTTGTGCATGGGGATCAACATTAAATCACCTTAGACCACTCATAACCCAGCAAAAGGCTGCAGTCAGAATGATGATAAATTCCCACTCTAGACAGCATACTTCACCAATATTCAAAAGCCTAAAATTACTCACTGTAAAGAACATTCACACTTATTCTTAAGAACATAAGAACATAAGAATGGAGGAACACTGCAGAAGGCCTACTGGCCCATACAAGGCAGGTCCATATCAAAACCACCACTACCTA